>SDVV010003829.1:0-20888 GCA_016164225.1 Gammarus roeselii | reverse complement strand
TATTTATATATTTATATATTTATATATTTATATATTTATCTGTTGTGTGTTTCTTACTATTGACCTTTTGAAGAATAATTTGGCTAACTAAGACAGAAATAAAACACTCACAATTGCTACGGTTCTTCTTTACATAACGTTAACATGTTAACTAATGAATATAAAAGAAATCACTGTAGAGCTTTGGGATCTTTAACTGCACCTAAGTCTGTTCCAAATTTGGTCGTGTAGCGTTACAAATAATTTCGGTAAGGCTTGTCAAGAGGCCACCAAAGGTGTATTATCCATGCCCCTGGCGAAAAGCGGGGACCAGCGGTAGGCCGAAATAAACTCCATTCTAGAGGGACGAGCACCAGCACCCCCTTCCGAGTGATCAAGACCAAAATGCCAAAGGTTAAGAACGCAAACCTCTCCTAAAAGGATAACTCCTCCTCGTTCGGAGATGAACGAGGTAATGAACGCATCATGAAATTCACTAAAACGTGCACTAAATGCACTAGATTGAGCGACCGGCCTTTTTGAGCAAGGAACTAAAAACCGAACCGCCACCTCCAGTACCACAGATAAATGTCTTACAGAGCTCGGGCATTGTGTTCAAACTATAGCCCTGGAAATCAACGATTTCTTGAATAATCGTCTGCCAAGAAACCTGCGACCAACGCGTGTGCCTCCACCGACTCCAACCAAACTCTAAAAACCACAAGAAAGAAGCAGCTCTCTCGATTTGATCAGCACAACCTGTTCAATGATACTCTTAACTTTCTCGAACTCTCCTTCAATGCTAAACTGGACGTCTGTCCATACACTTTACGGGAAAAAGTGAGCTTCGTTACTGACCGACCATTCTTGCACATTACCACCGGCAATTATGAAAGCTTCAACGTCGTAGTAGACCCACAACTTAAGAGCGACGCTCTTTTCTCCAAGACCAGCATTTGCCGTACGATATGCACACTCAAATCCCACCCAACCTACTCGAAGAATTTAGGCTTGATTTACATTGAGAACCTAGTGAAGGAACAAGCTGATGAGCTCATCACCGGCCTCGTGCAATAAGAGGACTGCGTGGACTAAGCAAGAGTCCCAGACTCATAACGCCTGAAAGAAACCACACGACCGTCCTTTTACTAAAATTTGATCCTACCCCACCAACATACATAGACATACCTATTCTTCACTCTAAAAACTAAGGTAACCCATTTCGCCAGACGTTCGATACGTTGCTTTGGGTGCCAGAAGGACGAGCACATGAAGGAATATTGTCACTAATGACATTATGTTCAAACTGTTCCTTAGACGACCATGACAGTCGGGATGATGCTCAGTCATGCCCATCCACATGCATCAAATAGAAAGCAAGTTACTATCTACTGCACCCAAAGACTGCCTCCAGGACCAAAAACAGAAAGAAATCCTCCAAATTAAGAAGACCACAAGGTAAGCCGATGAGATGCCATAGCCTCTAGGCGCCAATTCAAATGTTACTTTGTGTTGTTATGTGGATGATTATTTGAATAGCGGTACTTCGTCCGAATTTGACGACGCGTGTTAAATACTTCGTTCCTTGTCTGCGGACGCTTTCCAGTTTGTCTCCTAGTTGTTGTAAGAGTGTTTCCAACATAATGAAGGGATTTATTGAAAGAGTAACCTAATCCCTTGTTGAACGAATTTACTCTCTCAATAAATCCCTTCATTGTGTCTAAATCACTCCTACAAAAGCTAGCACGCAAACTGAAAAATGTCCACAGGCAATTTCGATTTCACCAAACTAATTATATAGGTACACTTCATGCTACGCCTCTACAACTGACTGAGCGCTTTTGCTGCTGGCCTGGCCAAAGATTACGGAGTAACCTAAGTTGCTCTAGCAACATGGATTTAATCACGAAACCCTCGTTCCACAGCATACCAAATTAGCTTTCCAAGAACTAACGCACCGGAATTCTTTGTAATTCACAGTGAAATGGGGGGAAAACGGAAATTTACTCCGTTCTAATATTGCCGGGCGATGTGCAACAAGTTCCTCGAATAGCCACGTTATCAAACACTGCAAGTCAGATACTCCTCACCGCTATAGGAAATACGCAGGCGAACACGGAAAAAACTACTGAAATTTTTTCCAACACAAGTGCCATCAGTGTACGTATGTCTGTACGAGGCAGGCGACCGTGACTGCCCAGAACACATGGACCAAAAAGGAATGACTACAATACAAAATAACCGTAAAGTTACACGTCAACGTGCGGTTTAAATCTGGTATGACAAAAATCGAACCCGCCTCAACTAAGCTAAAGCAGTTAAATCTGCAGAAATCCATCCGTGTTGATGTCCATATATCATTGACACAAGGTGTCGCATCCAGCCCAGGGACGCGCCGTAATTGAGGTGAGCGGGCCCAGCAGCGAACCCATCGATGCCCAGGTGAACTCTGTGAGAGGCTTCCCACACAGATGACCACACAACGAGCCCCACCACTACAAAGCGAAAAGACTTGGTTATCTCCGACGACGATCTTGAGGTGCCCGATACCCAACTTCTACCACAAAGCCAAAAGACCAACAATAATCAACAAACTGCAGCTCGGTGGTCTCGAGACGAAGACTAACTTAAATTAATTTTCTCCGATGGAAAAGGCCCCACCTTAACCCTGGACCCTGTACCTATCTCAACCGAAACTACTCCCAACGAAATCCGAATGAGGGATCCAACTTTCATCTTCCATGCTCCAGACCAAAACATCACACCAGCGAGAACGCTCCTCGTTTGGGAGAGGATGCGACGAAAATCTACAATGAGAAATCCATTCCTGAAATCGCCGTATAACTATGCACCCCAAACGACGGCAGACCAAAATAACCCACCGATTACTACCAAGTCAATCTTACAGTCCAGAAACCATTCCATGAAAATACAGTTTGCACGAACAAAAAGTAAACGCAACGATCGGACACTCTCCCCGTCATCCTCCTACTAAAGTACTCACAGCCGCGAACGCAATAATTCTAGAGGGTCATGTACTCCAGAAAACGGACGCTCTCGCGAAGGCTCCCAAATCAAGGTTCCACTTGTAAGACTCGAAGACACGCTCACTAAGAAATTTTTAACTAACTACTCGACCACGTAGACCGTCGAAATCTGAACGTAGATAACATTTGAAGTGAACAACGCAATAATTCAGTTGAATTGCCAGGGGCTTGAATACTAGAAACAACTTACTATGCAGAATTTCCATCAATATACCATTTGTAAAAGGTCTTCAAGAGCTCGAACTCCGAGAGAATGCCACCTTCACAATTCCCAATTACGTCATACATCGCTGCGAAGGCCACCACAACGTGAAGGCTCACGGCGGAATATCTTCCTGATCCACCAAAGCATACCTCACCAGCCCTCCCCCTGTAAACAGTGCTCCAAGCAATCGCTGTGAGGACATACATTTCGGGACCAACAACTGTGGTATCCATCTACTCTTCACGAAACCACCTACGATCAAAAGCCCTGCTGACCGAACTGTATCGCCAATTGCCTTCTCCTGTACCCCTCCTTGGATACCCTAACATACAGATACTGACACTAGTCCGAAAACCCCCAGCAAAGGGGGTGGCCGACGGCAAGGCGCACCTCACACTCGCACACCTCACACTCGCACACCTTAGCTCTTTTGCGCAAATGGGTCTGGCCGGGGACCTTGCAACACACCCTCCGCTCATGAGTGCGGTTTGAGGTTAGTGCCGGCAGCAGGGCCAGACAGCGTGACTGGTTTACCCCAGCCACGTCATGATGACCCGGCTCCCCCCCCCCCCCACCCACGACCATCCCGTTCTCAACGATATGCCTCTGGCGGAAAAGCACATCAGAGCAGCGTCAAAACTCATCCGTTCACTATCATTCTCCACTCTCGCCTATCCAGTGCACACTCTCTCGCTACCTCCACACTCACGTCTCTCCTTCCTAACGCCTGCTTCACACCATCCATCCACCCAAACTTCGGTCTCCCTCTTGGCCTACGTCTACTCGCTTCTAACTTCAACACCTTACTCACCAATCTCCCTTCATCCATCCTCACCATGTGCCCGAACCATCTCAGAACACGCGAATCAACTCTGTCCTCTAACTTCTTCACCATGCCCGTTCTGATGCGAACTGCGTCGTTAGTGAACCTGTTTCTCAGCGACTCTCCGGCAATGCTCCTCAAACATTTCATCTCGAAAATATTTAACCTTCTCTCCTCTGCTCCCACCCCCCAGTCTCAGCTCCGTACAGCACAGTTGGTGCGACGAGACCCTCATACAGCCTCCTCTTTGCTTCCATCCCCAACGTCCTGCAGCTCATTACGCTCTTCAGTGCACCAACACTTTAAACCCCTCCTTCACTCACGACTTCACCTCAGCTTCCACTAATTCAGTCTTTTCCGCATGGGAGCCCAGATACTTGAAACACGGAACTTCTTCCAACAATTCTCCATTTAGGAGGACACTAATTCTGCTCACATCGACAGTCCTCGAGCATCTCATTACTTTACTTTTACCCACGTTCACTCGAAGCTTCCTCCTCTCACACACTCTACCAAACTCAGATACTAGCCTACATAGCTTCTCCTCTGAATCCGCAACCAGGGCCGTCTCATCCGCTAATAGCAACTGGCTCAACTGCCAACTCCGCCCATTCGCTTCCAACAGTTCCAAGCCACGACCCGGCACACTCGCGTTCACCTCCCTGAACACTCCATCCATATAGAGGTTGAACAGCCAGAGAAACATCACGCGGCCTTGTCTTAGTCCCACTTTCACTGAGAACCAATCACTCAACCTCGCATTCCACTTGGACACATGCTCGGCTGCCAACACAGAAACTCTGTACCGCTTTCAACAAATGTCCGCCCACTCCACACGAACGCGACACCCTCCACAGCGCTTCCCTGTCAATCCTATCGTATGCCTTCTCCAGATCCATGAAAGCCCGGAACACGTCCTTTCCCTTTGCAAGGTACTTCTCACAGACCTGTCTCACTGCAAAAATCTGATCGGCGCACCCTCTACCGTACAACACACCAACCACACTTAATAGACTGATACCTCTCGAGTTGCAGCAATCATTTTCATCTCCTTTGCCCTTATACAGCGTAACAATGCAGGCACTGCGCCACTCAATTGGGATCACGCCTGCTACAGAACAAAAGTTCAGTAACCTCACCAACCATTCGACAATCGTTACTCCACCCTTTTTCAGGCACTCGTTCGCAACGCCATCTAAACCAGGGACTTTCCATGCTTTCGTCACCTACACCGCCTCCTGCACTTCTTCCTTGGTAATGTCCGCCACAAGTCTCTCTCCCAAAACTGGCATCCGAGCACCACCACCCACAGCAACAATGTCAGCCTCTCTGTCATCCTCGACATTCATCAACTCGTCAAAATACTCTGCCCACCTCTTCCGTACATCACTAATTTCCAACAACACCACTTCCTCCTTTCCGGTCTCGCTCTTCCTCACCCTCTTCACTTCTTTCCAGAACATCTTTTTGTTCTCAAAATTCTGGCACAACTGTCTGCCCCACCTGGCATCGGTGTTCCTTTTGGCTCTCCTCACCACTCGCTTTACCTCGTGTGTCTTCTCTTTATAGCCTCTATATGCCACCACCGACTTCACCTGCACCCACTCCTCAAACGCTCCTCTTTTCCGTACCTCCGACATTTAACCTCCTATTTCCACCACTCGCAACCTTTCCGCACCCGAACACACGGCGCGCACCACACACATTCTTCGCACGTCTCAGCAATGCATCTCTTAACATTTCCCATTCTTCCTCCACATCTCTCAGGTTCTGTCCTCTCACGTTGTCATATTCTTCTCTCAACGCCTGTTGGAACTCCTCAGCTCTGCTTCTCATATTCAGTTCACTCACTTTCACTACCTTTCTTTCTCCTCCCACACTTTTGTTGCCCTTCCACCTTTGCTCCACTCGTTATCTACCTTCCACCAGCAGATGTTCAGACACTCCTCCACCCTCCCCTCTCAACACTCGCACATCCATCAGCCTCCCCACCTCTCTCCTCGATATCAGCACAAAATCCATCAGATAACTCTAAACCAACACCACGGGCCATCCTTACCCATGTGTACTTGTAGATATCTCTCTTCTTGAACAAACTGTTCCCGACCACCAACTCCTGCTCCATACACAGACCTATCAGGCTTTCTCCACTATCATTTCTACCGGGAACACCATACCTTCCTATCACTTTCTCCACCACTACATCTCCAACTCTTGCATTAAGGTCACCTTGTACAACTACATTGAAATGACCTCTAAAACTCTTAATACACTCACTCAGGTCAGTCCAGAATTGCTCCCTCTCCTCTTCACTCCTCTTGCTGCCAGGTCCGTAAGCACTCACAAATACTCATCTTTATACGCCTAACTCAACTTTCACCCACATCAATATTGAGGACACCTCCTTCAACTTGGTAATGCCACTAGCCAACCGATCACTCGATATCAAGACCACACCTTCTCGTGCCCAACTTTCCCTCATACCAGACTTTCTTCCACTTAAAACACCAAACTCACATTCTCCCTTACATTTCACTTTCTTCTCTCTCAGCGTCAACACATCAAACTTCCTCATCACAAACATCTCACCAATCTCACTCCTCTTTACATCATTCTTACTACAGCCACGCACATTCAGCGACCCTAACAATATTATTCGGAGAGGCGTGAGCCTCTCCTCCCCCGCTCGTCTTGCTGTCTTTGGATTTAAGGATTTAAGGATTTAAAGGATTTAAGGATTTAAGGATTTCTTTGAAGAAGGGTTTTAAAGAGAACGGGATTCCTAGCCCCTTCGATCCCCCCATTTAGTCGCCTTTTACGACACGCAGGGATTACGGTAGCACGATTGAACTCCCGGCTACGGGGCGCCCTTTTAGTCGCCGTCTACGACACGCGGTGGATACGGTAGCAAGATTCTAGCGCCCCGGCTACAAGGCTAAACATCTGTTCAATTCAATTTCAATGTTCAATTAATATAAGAATTAACTTACCTATCCATGTCAACTAAGAAGCAATTGTTAAAAATATTTCTGTTCGTGAACGTACTCAAAGTGATTTCATGAAACTCCTGGATAGCTTTTGGTCAACATGATGATAGACAGTTTGACCAGCTTACTGAAGATTTCCTGTGATCAGACTGGATCACAGAAGGTATAGGTAGATACACCTCATTACATTTTTGATTTACCACCATAGACTCGACACGTGCGATCCAACAGCTGTTAGGGACCCTTGCGACCTAACAGCTATCACAAAATGTGGGGATGCGAGAGAATGAACCCAAGAGGAGGAATTATGGCAAATGCCATATATTTTCTCAACCTGGCACTTATATACAGGGGTCAACCCACCCGAATCACGCTCCAAAGCGAAACTGCAAGTCGATCTACCCATATACTCTCTCACATTGCCATCAAAACTCGCTTGGGATGTACTGCCTTGATCACATAAGTGATCATATCCCAGTCATCAATAACCCTTCTCTGTAATCAACCTAACAACCTCCCTGCACAATAACTTCGATTGAATCTCCACAAAGCCCGTTGGGAGGAATATTCAACACACATCACGTGGCACGGAATAGACGATATCCCCTACGACATTTCAAAACGAGACTTCGTCAGCCACCTATACGATAAATTTCGGAATGCAGCTGTCGCATGCATCCCCAATATTCCTCCTGGGTATTTTCTCAGAAATCCGTGGTGGTGTCGGAAGGTAGAAGAAACTGCAAAATGCGTAATAAGCTGCAAGCAGTGTTTCGTCGCACACTGTGCCATCTAAAGAGAAAAATATGGAAAAGTGCAGCCGCCGAAGTCCGTAAACTTTACTTTGAGAAAAAACAGAGGAAGCTGGACCCGCTTTGTCCAACATTTAACCGGAGGACCTACCTCAGCCAAGAGTGGAAAAAATATCAGACTTGGCCGGGGACGATATTAACGACCTATCCACATTTTTTTCCGACGCAGGTTTCGTTTATTCCTCCTACACAGAAATAACCAACAAACCGGCACAGACGTTCAACCAGATATACTAATCAACAAATTGTACAGTTTTTCCCCATAGATGAGAGATCTGTGAGGTGTTTGTGCGAAGGAAGTTTGATGTGTAGGCGCCGAGTGAGACGAAGTTGAAAGGTATTGACGAATGTGAGTTTGAAGTGGTGAGTGAAAGAAATTCGGGCGTGGAAGCAGAATGGCCACGATAAGATGTGGTGTTGCTATTGAGTGATAGAGTGGCTAATAGCATTACCGAGTGGAAGGATGAGTCCTCAAGACTGATGTGGATGAAAGTCGAGTCAGGCGTAGGAAGACGGGCATTTGTGAGTACTTACGGACCTGGCAGCGAGAGGCGTGAAGAGGAGAGGGCTGTTTTGGACTAACATGAGTGATTGTATCGAGAGTTTTGGAGACCAATTCAATGTGGTTGTAGTGGGCGACCTTAATGCGGCAGTTGAAGATGTAGTGGTGAGGAATGTGATAGGGAGGTATGGCGTTCCTGGTAGAAATGTCTGTGGAAAAAACCCTCATGGATCTGTGCATGGAGCAGGAGCTGGTGGTCGGAAAAAACTTATTCAAGTAGAGGAGTGGTAGCAGCTCCCTCCGTTCTCCACCGGAGCTCCAACGTTTAATCAGTAAGTGCTCCTCCTCAGGGCACGACGATCCGTTGATTCTGCTCTGGTTCGTGCACGAAGTTGAAATAAAAATTCTCTTAATACGCAGGGAAGACAGCGAGTTCGGGATCAGAGATGATTCAACCCTCACTACCTCGAGACTGCCTCGTACAGGCCCGTGTGTTTTCCATATGAGATCAGTTTTTTTTTGGTGTTCCGCTTCTGTGAGCAAGCGTTGCATGTTGTACGGAGGGCTCAAGAAGGCAAGTGCATCACAATCTACAAGTAAGCGTTTCGCGCTGATTTCCACTTGGTGGCAACAGGGGCACGGTGGTGCGTCCGGTCCCATGTCTACGTCCTTTAGGTGGTTATGAGTTATCCACGCCTGTCCCGTGCATAGACGATTAATGAACACTTGGTCTCCCCTAATAGAAAAACAGGTGTCCCACTCTCCCACGGATGGTTTAACTGCTAGTATCTTTTGTCCACTCAGTTGCCAGAAGTCGTTCCATCGTGATGTTATAAGTGACTTGATGACTGGAAACCAGTCTCGGTAATGTATAGAGATGAATTGTTCCTGCTGGGTAGATACCCGTTTAGCGGAGGAATCAGCGCGTTCGTTTGCTCTTATTTCCGCGTGTCTAGAGACCCAGCAGAACTCGACTGCCTGGCCCGCCTCCGACATCGTGAATAGGTCGTGTTGCATTTTTCTAAGGGCATGGTGATCAAAGTGCAGAGTTGCCAGCTGGGTGAGAACACTCAGATTGTTTGAAAATTTAACACATTTGGGGAAGCGGTCGCTTTTTGTAAGGGAGATGGCCAGTTCGAGTGCGTGTAGCTCTGCAGAGAATACAGAGGCCTCCTGGGGTAGGGTGGCCAAACGCGAGGTCCTTCGCCTATGGCGGCGGCTACCACTCCGTCCGATGTTTCCGAGCCGTCAGTGTATATATGGCGGTGCTCAGAGTACTGTTCATCGAGAAGTCGTGAGAATTCTCGGCGGTACGTGTTGGTTGGGGTTGTTGCTTTGGGGTACGTCGGCAAATCTAGGTTGACCAGCGGTGGGCGGATCATCCACGTTGGTGTGTTAATTTAAAGAATTCGATAGGAGAAAGATGGCTTGATTGCTTTGCGTCTGATGTTCAGCGAGGTCAGTAAGTTATCCACGCGTAGAGAAGAGGGTGGGCATATGTTCTTCTTAGCCGCAAAGAGGCGTTTATCAAGGATGTTGGTGACGTCTCAGAGTACTGGGCTAATGATGTAGCTCCTTGTCTTGAAATAGTACTCTAGTGAGAGTTTGTCTCTCCGGAGCGGAAGAGGAAGCTTATTAGCAAGCACGTTCAGGGATTTGATGGGTGTGGAACGCAACGCACCGGTTGTGATACGCAGGGCGTTATTTACTATGATGGAGAGAGGTTCTATAGTGGTTATGGCTGCTGAACCGTAAACATTTGCTCCATTGTCAATGCGCGAGCGTATTAATGTTCTGAATAACGTCATGCCAGTGTCCATATCGGCTTCTAATTTCAAGGATGTTACAGAAAGGACAAGTCCAAATGCTTTTTTGCAGCGAGTCTTCATGGCTGCAATATGAGGTTGCCATGTGAGTTTAGGGTCCCACACAAGACCGAGGAATTTTATTGATTACTCGTATACTAGCGGAGTGTTGTTTAACGTAAGGGCTGGTTTTAGGTGTAAGCCGGGCACGAGAGAAAAGTGCATGCTTTTCGTTTTGGAGGGTGAGAATTGGAATTCGTTTAAGGAGGCCCAGTTCCCGACTAGGTCTAGACATTTTTGGAGTTCCTGCAGGCCTGTAGCTTATTTGTAAGTCGTACACATATATATTTGTAAGTCGTCCACATATATTGAGCAAAGCAATCTTCCGTCGCGCGGGAGAATGTCAGCTATCTGGTCGATTTTGAGTAAAAAAAGAGTGACACGGAGGACGCTTCCTTGGGGGACGCCTATTTCTTGCGTATATGATAGTGACAGGGTGTCGCCGACCTTAACGTTGAAGGTGCGATTTTGCAGGAATTGGTGGATATAACGTGGTAAGTGGCCTCTCAGCCCTTCGCGGTGTAGATCCTTCATGATGCCATATATCCAGGTAGTATCGTATGCTTCTTTCCTCGTCGAAAAAAATGGAAACACCATGTTCTCTTGGACAAAATGCCTGTCTAATGTTAGATTCCAGTCTTACATCTACAAGGTGGTCCGTCGTCGAGTGGCGCTTGCGGCTGCCACACTGGATGTTGTTCAGGCCTGCATGCGTATCAAGGTAGTCGACGAGGTGCGTATTTATCATTCTTTCCATGGTCTTGCTGGGAACGCTGGTAAGAGCGATGGGGCGGTGGTTATGTGGGTCGCCGTAGAATTTCCCGGGTTTGGGTATTGAGATAATTGTTGATTCCCGCCATTGATCGGGAAAAAATAAGTATGAGTACAGAGTGTTGAACACTTGATAAGTGCTCCCGGGCACCATCCGGGAGATTTTGGGTCATGTTGATGTGTACCCGGTCTGGCCCTGGGTAAGTTTCACGTGTATGGTCTAGAGCGCTCTGTAGTTCGTGGAGGGAGAAAGGTATGTTGTAGACCTCTTCGTCCCTAAAAGTAAAGTCAAGATGTTCGCTTTCTCGCAAGTTCTTCTCCCATTAGAAAGCAGCCGTGTAGTTTGTTGATTGCGAAATTTGGCTAAACGTGTGAGCTAGTTTCTGTGCGATTTCCGCGTGAGAAGAACAAGTTGTACCTCCCTCAGAAAGGATGTTAATAGGTTGCTCGGGGTTTCCCTGAATACGTCGATTTTTTTTCCTTACCTGGGAGAGGGGGGTATTTCGATAAATAGTATTGACTAATTGAGCCCAGCTTTCACGTTTCTTCTCCACTAGAAGTTTTCGATGTACAGCAGGTTCCCTTTTCCACGCTACGCGGTTCCTGGGGGATCGTGCGCGTCGGTAGGCATGGTATAGCTTTACACGCCTATCTCTTGTTTCTTGCACCTCTCGGCACCACCATGGTTTCGGAAAGAAGGTTAAAGGGGCATATTGGGGAATGCTCGTCTCGGCTGCCGCTTGAAACTTATCGTTTAGTTGGGCGACGATTTCGTGTTCCGACATGTTTTCGGGGATGTTGTCCATATCACTCCATGCGATGTGTGCTGAGTATTCCACCCAGCTGGCTCTCCGGTAGTTGAATCGAAATTCTTGGGTGGCAGGATTCCTTGGTTGGTTGGTTGGTAAGAAACGATATGATGACTCGGTTATGGTCGCTGTCGTGTGTTGAAGGCAAACCTCCCCAAACGAGTTGGGGCGCCAGAGTGGGGGAGCATATGGATAAATCGATGGCAGTTTCAGTTTTGGGGGTGATTCGGGTGGGTTGTCCGTCGTTGAGAAGGACCGGGCTGTTAGTGTTTATGGTGTTAGGTCCTATCACTACCCTGGGGTCTGTTCACACGCATCCCCATGTTTCATGGTGGCTGTTGAAGTCTCCAAGGAGGAGCACCGGTGAGAGCAGTTGGTTTAGCAATTCGGTCAATAGTGCTTCCGAGAGGTCTTGGCTTCATGATGAGTAGATGGATACCACTGTTATTGGCCTTGAGACGCATATCTTTACGGCGATTGCTTGGAGTTCTGTCCTCAGGGGAAGGCGGATGTGACGGAGGTTAGGTACACTTTGGTGGATCATAAGTGCCACTCCGCCGTGAGCAGTCACGTGGGTGTAGCCTTCGCCTCGGTGTATGATATATTGGGGGATTCTGAGGGTGGCGGTCTCTCGAAGTTAGTCTCTTGGAGGCCAATTACCAAAGGTTTATGGGTGGCGATTAAGGATAGTAATTCGTCTTTCTTGTTTCTGAGTACATGGCAGTTCCATTGGAGTATTTTGGTGGTTATTTGTTGAAGGTTGTTCGCATTCTGACCTTGATGATCTAGAGTGGTCGCGTGATTTGCTGGAGCTTTTGTGGTGCTCGCATTTTTGAGTTAACAGGGGCTCCGGGCTGGAAGTGTTCACGGGAGTGTCTGCCTTCGGTGGAAGATGGTGTGCTGTGGTTGCTGCGGTCGCGGCTGCGAGTGCTCTTGTGGGAAGACGAGGGTGTGTGCTCTTTGTGTTTGCTTTGTGAGAGTGCGCTCTTCTTCTGTGGTTGCCTTTTTTTATCTGTGTCTGTGGTTGTGTGGTTTGAGAGGTATTTGGGCTAGATAATATGACTGGTTGTGCGGAGGTCTCGCGTATTAGCTCTGCTAGATAAGAACCGTCAGCGAGACCGTGATCGGTCTCGCTGATGGTGTGTTTGGAAGTCGGGTTTGTTAACGGGAGATTTTGCCCCGTAGTGAGCCTTGCTGTGTGGTCGTCTGCGGTCGATGCATCCATCTCGTCGCCCTCCTGGTCTTTGCGTAAATCATTTCTAGGACTGTGCGTCTCTGGTGCGAGGCCGGTTGCTTGGCTGAGCGAGGAAGCACTGCAGCCAGGTAGGGGTGTTGTTATCTTGTTACGATGTTGTTCTGATGATGTGTGGATGTCGTCGCGAGAGTTTGGCTGGCTTGTCGATTTGACTGCTTTGGCATAATGTAGGCGGTTCGGGTTATCGTCTTTCCAGATTTGGATAGCTTGTTTCACGGACGCCGTGTAACTCAGCGTTCGTTTTGTGTAATTGGTTTTTATTTTGGTCCATGTGTACTGGGCAGTCGCGGTCGCCTGCCTCATGGTAGCATGAGCAGTGGTAGCATTTAGGGTTGCGGACTGTGTAGTTTTTTCTGTCGTGCTCGCCAGCGCATTTCTTGCAACGTTGGGGTGTATGTGACTGGCAGTATGCGATGACGTGGCCGTATTCAAGGCATTTTTTGCACATTGGGGGCCATGTTGCTATTGGGTAGGTTATGGTTCTTCCTTGTTCACCCGGGATTACTATGAATTCCGTTGCGTCGTGTCCCGAAAAGGTAATTTGGTATGCGGTAGAACTTGCGTTACATGATTTTATCCATGTTGCTTGACGGACTTCGGTAACTCCGTAGTCTTCAGCTAGACCTTCAGCAAAAGCACATCTTGACAAAACTAATATTTTCGCACGCGAGGCTGTGCGGACTTACCTGAATCAACGACGGTCGCGCCTTACGGGGGAGCCTATTATGACTCACGTTGAGGCTCTGGTGGAAAGGAGGCCCAAGTCAAATAAAATCAAATTCAGCGAAAGCCCTGAGGTCTGTTGTAGGCGTGTAACGGGAGGTGTATATAATCTGTTTGGTATCGTTGAAGGACGGATGTATTTCAACTGTAACTTTGAGTTTATTTATGCGGGGAATCTCTTGTATAGCGTTACTTTGCTCACGTTCTGTGACGTAGGCCAGATAATTCTTTCCCTGTCGTTGTATTTCTTTCGGTTTTCCTCCTAGTTGTTCACCGAGTGACTACATCATTATAAATGGATTAGCTGAAAAGGCAACTTTGTTTGCACCTCTTTCGTCGAACGTTTTGAGGAAGTGGGTGGGATATGGTGCCGATCTTCTCTCCCGGGTACGAGGGTCATTTTGGGAAGACCGCATCGAGACTACAGCCTCTGGTCGCTCGACCCGTGATCTATCTGGTATTGGAGGATCGCTCTCCCCTTCTCCTCCTCTGGGCGGTCTCTGAATCCGGTGGGGTGTCCGTCTACTTTGCAATAAAAGCAGTGCTGTTCTTCTGGCTGGCATGACTTGGGATTTCCCCGTTTGTCGTGGTCGTCCTGCCTGGGAGCAGTATGAGCATCTTTGCTTACCGTTACAGTTTCCTCTCGTGTGTCCGTATTTCTGGCATTTAAAACATCGCATCGGACGTCTCTCAAATGTTGTAACCTTGTTTTTTGGTGGCGCAGAAGGGAATGTCTAGATATTTTGATGGAGTAGGGCAGTTGAATTTTAGTATTAGGGCTGTGGTAGTCTCTCTCCCTGGTGTGATCTTCGGTGCGACCATTTGTTCCGGCAACACAGTCCTCGTATTGAACGAGTCCAGTGATGTACTCCTCTATTTCCTCCTTCGGGATATCGTCTACGTAGATCAAACCTAAACTTGTTTTTGATTAATTGATTAATTCAGGCAAGAACAAATTAATTCAGGCTTTTGTTATGAGACTGCGTTCCCATTCAGAATATATGACTTTTTCGACCATTCACCAGATCCACTTTAACATTTTTCACTGAAGGTCTGTAATGATGGCCATAATCCTAACTTATTCTAACCTAAAATTGACCAAGTATTGCATATTATTCCCCGTTTCATACTTATGTTAGGTATTTTTCTTCATTGATTTAACCTTCATTCTTATCAAATCTAACCACTTGACCCTGTAGTTTTTACTCATCTTTAGCAGATTGTGTGCTTACATTTATATATAATTTTTTTTCACTTCGCTTGTTACAAGTCCAGTAATATCGACCAGTCCCGAGTAATGTTAGGTCATCGCTCGTTTGTGGACTTTCGTGTTCAAAACGTTTATGTAAGCTTACCCCATACGTCAGTGAGTGTTACGAATGTTAAAGCGTTAGCAAGATTTATGTACGGTTTTACTGTTGGTATATGATTTTTTTCAGTGTTGACCGTTTTGCTCCTACCATTTTCGTCTATTATACCAAATATTTAATAAATCCACTCCAACTATTTTGTCACACAGATCTGCATTGTAAGGTCCGCAATCCACAAGATCTAGGATATAAACCATGTCTAAGGTACTGAATTAGCGAAATATATATCAATGTACGATAACAAAGATCAAATATCGATGAATGCAAAAAGAGTTAGCATTTAATGACGAATACATTATTACCTAGGCAACTTAACCTATTCTATCCAATAGTTATGTATTTTTAATCAAGTTTGATGGTTATGTATGATATTGATATGTATGAATCTCTCCACTAGGGCAGTATATTTCTGATATCAAAAGCAGTTGAATACATTTTCTCCAATTTAATCCAGCAAATATCCTCTTGCAGATGTTTAGAGTCCAGAATTTTTATCGATATCTCTGTTATATAATTGGATGAGACTCAACAGGTAGGTTCCACAAGAACAAATTCACTTCATTTGTTGCAAAGTTTTTAATGTGGATCAGTTATACGCGATATTAGGTTCAAAGATCTAGTCATCCTAACCATCTTAACCAATAATTATATATTTTCATTCAACTTTGATAGTTATGTATGGTATGCAGTTATTGATATATACACATGAACCCTCCACATGGATGTATTTTACGTAGTTTTTTTTTCAATATCAAACACCATGGACACATATGAACACTTTTGTACGCATTTACATGGTCGTTATCGTCACTGTGTCGGCACATGTGCCGATGTGTCGGCACATGTGCCGATACAAAGCATATATACAGGGTCATTAGAGTCACTGTGTCGGCACATGTGCCGACACATGTGTCGACACAATGCATATATACAGGGTTGTTTGCGTCACAGTGTCGACACCAGGTAGGCATTTACATACATTTGTGCAAAAGGGTTACCATACACTGCCAGTTACATTAATACCTACCCAACCTAACCTAACCCATAGAACAACATCCTTGCTGTTGATACAAGATATTTTATGTGCATCAGCTTCATACTACGTTATGTTAAAAGAAGTAATCATCCTATCCGATCCTAAATATACTTATGTACGGTATTCAGTCATTGTTTTATACAATGCATAATACATTTCTCCACTTCTCTCTACATTTTTGATCTATCCTTTACAGTTTTGACACCTAATTATTTCGACTTCGTAATCAATCTCGACTCATATATACTACCAGAGAGGTCAGATTTTCTCAATCTTAGATGGATTGAATGTTTCAAGTAATTCATATATGTTTACATCATCATACAAACAGACCACTTCATCTCATACTAGATCTACCATATTTTTCGTCAATATCTCCTGTCACTCCATCCCTTGACGAGTTGCACAATAGATCTTTCTTCTTTCTTTCTAATAATTTTCCATAGTCTTCACGATGACTGCGTTTCAAATGTCTCTACACGTTACTCATGGACCTATGTTTATTCAATTTTATTTCTTTCTGGCAAAGTTTACAGACCCCCATCACCCCAAATCTTTCGAACAATCGAGGACTCAAGCTAGAACCCATCATTCCACTACAGAATCCCAAAATTAACTGAATATTTTTTCTCATCGGATTGTTTCATGTCTCACCATTATGTCACACATATACAGCATTTACCCCGAGATAGGATTATGGGTAACGTTGCAACCCTTGAAATATATTCTAATACCGAATTCAACAATTTCGATGTTGCCTCCAACCAACGCAATGTATGCAATTTCATCGCTTATCCTTTGAGTTTTAGGATATTATTAACAATTGATTTAGGATTTACGTACTTCTATTAGTATAGAAGTACGTATGGTAACCCTTTTGCACAAATGTATGTAAATGCCTACCTGGTGTCAACACTGACGCAAATGACCCTGTATATATGCATTGTGTCGGTACATGTGCCGACACATCGGCACATGTGCCGACACAATGACGCTAACGACCCTGTAAATGCGTACAAAAGTGTTCATGGTGTTTGATATTGGAAAAAAAAACTACGTAAAATACATCCATGTAGAGGGTTCATGTGTATATATCAATAACTGCACACCATACATAACTATCAAAGTTGAATGAAAATATATCATTATGGGTTAAGATGGTAAGGATGACTAGATCTTTGAACCTAATATCGCGTATAACTGATCCACATTAAAAAACTTCGCAACAAATGAAGTGAATTTGTTCTTGTGGAACCTACTTAGTCTCATCCAATTATATAACAGAGATATCGATAAAAATTCTGGACTCTGAACATCTGCAAGAGGATATTTGCTGAATTAAATTGGAGAAAATGTATTCAACTGCTTTTGATATGATAAATATACAGCCCTAGTGGAGAGATTCATACATATCAATATCATACATAACCATCAAACTTGATTAAAAATACATAACTATTGGATAGAATAGGTTAAGTGGCCTAAGTAGTAATGTATTCGTCATTGTATGGTAACCCTTTATACATTCATCGATATTTGATCTATGTTATCGTACATTGATATATATTTCGCTAATTCAGTACCTTAGATATGGTTTATATCCTAGGTCTTGTGGATTGCGGACCTTACAAAGCAGATCTGTATGAAAAAATTGTTTGAGTGGATTTATTCTATTCATGATATAATAGACGAAAATGGTAGCAGCAAAACGTCCAACACTACAAGAAAAAAAATCATATTCCAACAGTAAAACCGTACATAAATCTTGCTAACGCTTCAACATTCGTAACACTCACTGACGTATGGGGAAAGCTTACATAAACGTTTTGAACACGAAAGTCCACAAACGAGCGATGACCTAACATTACTCGGGACTGGTCGATATTACTGGACTTGTAACAAGCGAAGTGAAAAAAAAAATCTATATATATATAAAAATGTAGGCACACAATCTGCTAAAGATGGGTAAAGACTACAGGGTCAAGTGGTTAAATTTGATAAGGATGAAGGTTAAATCAATGGAGAAAATACCTAACATAAGTATGAAACGGGAAATAATATGCAATACTTGATAAATTTTAGGTTAGAATAAGTTAGGATTATGGCCATCATTACAGACCTTCAGTGAAAATTTTTGAAGTGGATCTGGTGAATGGTCGGAAAAGTCATATAATCTGAATGGGAACGCAGTCTCATAACAAAAGCCTGAATTAATCAAAAACTTCTAAGTGGCTAAACTACAAACGAAATACAAACATTTGTAAAAGTAAGACTTGCGGGAATAAGCATCATGCAAAGACCTGCGATTGGATAACATAATTGAGATGTACATTCAATTATTGATGAATTTCAACGCTAACACTCAACACAATCCGGTAGAATAGTTTGCCAAGGTTATATGGAACCGGACCCAAATCCACTGTCGAGAGGGGGAGCACACCAAATTTTTGAATCATTACATACAAATAAGCGTATTTTATACCAAACATCCCATGAAAAATAGGCAAATTTATATCGAATACCGATATTATCCTATGATATCAAATCAAAATATACACCAACATCTAAAAAAAAATTGCTAAATAAGATTTTCTACTCTACTCTAAGCAACAAAGATTAACTATTATATACGGTGTATCCTACCGCATCCAGATGATGAATCCTACTCCAATATCCGACGTGATCTGTTTTATGACTAAGATCGTATACTAACATACCAGCTATACCGAAAATAACTCATTTAACGCTGAGAGAATGTGAAAAATGTTGTTTTATACTATCATACCATTCAAATCTATAGTAAATTCTTAGAGCTAACTGATGCTATGCCTCTGGGAGTACAAATCCATGCCTACTGTGTCATAAAAATGAACTCTATAATGCTTTACTAGGTCGTTTCTCAGCAATCTACCACTGATATATAACAAATTTAGAAGTAACACACAGTCATGATACGATGCCACAGACGTACCTCGCATCTGTTTAACCCTTCGTCTCTGAACAACATTAAGCAAAGTCACATCCTGGACATAACCAAGAATCTAGACACAGCTACAGTTATCAAGAATGATTCTCAGAGAGTGTGTGGTCATAAAAAGCTTTGGTTCTGTTTACTGATGACTAGAGTAGAACACTACAAACCCATGAAACTCAAGATCGACGTCTACAAGAACGTACATAATTCACGTTGAACATGGATGAACTCCAAAATGACAACCAAGGAGTGTAAATCATCTCTACACTAGGACCCCTCCGTCCAGTAAAGTATCAGCTAAACGTTTAACTACACATTTGCTAGGGATCAATGACGAAAATTCCACAAAGATGCTGTACGGACTTAAACCTCTTGAACATACATTCCTATGATTCTCGTGGAAAAAAACATTACATCAACAATACATATATAAAATATCTAAATAAGGTTCTCTACTCAGCTGTAACCGACATAAAAATTGTAGAACAATGGGAATCCGTCCTAAAAATCGGTTCACTTATACAAACAAGCATAAACCGAATGAGCTTTTTGCCTAGGGGACAGTCTAACTCCTCTTAAATATTGAAGGAATGGTCGTACAATAAATATACAATTCCCTAACAGCAAGAACAAAATTGTAACAAATCGTCTGTTCTATATCTATATTAACCATGTCAAATGTTGTATCAGGATGAAAGAAGATATATAAATCACTATAAATGAACAAAATGTAACTAAATTAGACCTGAAATAATGTTCTATATTGTAGACACAAACGTAATATATCCTAAATTGTATAAATAACCAACAGATTGCATTGAAGATGGAAATTCAACAGAAAAGCTACGAAACTGAAAAACCTATGCTAAAACTCACGAGATAGAACAAAGCAAGATGATTAATTCTCTACCATACCCAAAACATACATTAAAACGTGATGAATGCGAATGAACTATCATTTAACCAAACAAATTAGAAATGTGTTTGAGATACCAAGACATACAAGCGACACAACTGAAACCTATAGTAAATACGGTATAGTACATACAAAATCTAATAAAAATTAGCCTCAACTTCAGTCCAAAACAGGGTTGAATTAAAATCTCTTTAACTAAAGTAACCACGGTTTAATCGTAACAGAATTTCATATATACATATAAAAATACCACAATAATGCAACAACCTAGCAATTATGCCTGAAATAGCTTGCTACATGAACGCTTCAAGCCTAAAATACCCTAAAATGCCTAAAACTGTGAGTTAACTGATCGAAATTCAGAAACAATAGAAATTCAACTTAAATCAATCGATCATTACTAAGTATACATAACATAATATTTTAACTTACAGTAAATCCATATCGTTCAGGTATTTTCGCTATTGGACAACCGCGTCAATGGAACACTGATATAACTGTTTCAAAACTGGGTAATGCAATATGGGGGGAGATAGATTCTCGACCGTAGGTGCTGCATCATCCCACAATACATACCTAAACTCGCCAAAAATCATACTAATAATCCATACTATTCCTATAGATAATATATTCATATGAAAATAAATAGATGGGAAACACAGAATCTTGCCTGCAATCCTACCTCCAGGCTGGTACAAACAGGGCCGTTCGCACACTAAGGCTGCAAATTGAGTTATAAGACATACCTACCACACTAATCCTATAAAAGAATATATAGTGATAAATGAACAAAACATACAAAAATATCCCAAGC
>SDVV010003828.1:0-20889 GCA_016164225.1 Gammarus roeselii | reverse complement strand
AACAGTTAGTGATCAATTATACTCCCACTACAACCATCTCTGAAAAAATATATACATTACCTGGGAAAAAGCGAGTGGATTTAATCAATAATATCAGTCCTGCAGTATAAAATATCATGTACAAACAACGCCTTCTATTTGATAACAAACATAGTAATACATATCATGCCCTCCTACCGTACGAAATATTCCAAAACAATCATATATAGCGTTGACAAGACTTAATAACGTACATCCATATAATCCGTACGTAAGCAATCGTAAATGAAAGCAAGCAGATATCGTAAGGAAACTGAAATTTCCCGTATGGAAAACTATTATCAATGAGGACCATATATCTCGAGATAAAATCTTTGTGTGACATTTGACAGATCCAGATCATTCAGACCACCCCTTCTCAAATTCCCGGGTGGTCTATCAAAACTTGCGTTCTTGGTATCTCTATGTACCATCAGTAACTAACTTGACCACAAGATCAATTTGTCTTAACAAATAACTACAATGTCCGAGAAATACAGCGTCTGAGGCAGACACATTAACAAATAACATACTTCATAATTACATTCGATAATAGGTTCAAAGATCTAGTCATCCTATATCTAATTCCCTCACATCCGAGTCTTGGCACTATAATTATGGCCTATCTAATTCCTTCACATCCGCGTTTAGGCACTATAATTATGGCCTATCTAATTCCTTCACATCCGCGTTTAGGCACTATAATTATGGCCTATCTAATTCCTTCACATCCGCGTCTTGGCACCATAATTTTGGCCTATCTAATTCCTTCACATCCGCGTTTAGGCACTCTAATTATGGCCTATCTAATTCCTTCACATCCGCGCTTAGGCACTATACTATCTACTCCAGATACTTACAACACTGAACTTTCTCCAAGAGCTCTCCATTTTGGGTGACACTAACTCTGCTCTCATCGTCAGTCCTCGAGCATCTCATCACTTTACTCCTACCCACGTTCACTCGAAGCTTTCTCCTCTCACACACTCTACCAAACTCAGACACTAGCCTACATAGCTTCTCCTCCGAATCCTCAACCAGAGCTGTATCATCAGCAAAAAACAACTGGCTCAACTGCCAACTCCGCACATTCGCTTCCAACAGTTCCAAGCGATGACCCAGCACACTCGCGTTCACCTCCCTGACCACCCCATCCATGTAGAGTTAGAACAGCCAGGGAGACGTCACGCAGCCTTGTCTCAGTCCCACTTTCACTGTGAACCAATCACTCACCTCGCTTCCCACTCTGACACATGCTCGGCTGTCAGCATATAAACTCTGCACCGCTTTCAACAGATGTCCGCCCACTCCATACAAACGAAACACCCTACACAGCGTTTTCCTGTCAATCCTGTCGTATGCCTTCTCCAGATCCATGAAGGCCCAGAACACATTCTTCCCTTTGGCAAGGTACTTCTCACAGACCTGCCTCGCTGACAAAAATGTGATCGGTACACCCTCTACCACTCATTAAGCCACACTGTTCCTTTCCAAAAGCCCAATCCGCACAGTCTCTAATCCTTTTGATCAGCACTCTCCCGTACAACTTACCAACTACACATAAAAGACTGATACCTCTCGAGTAGCAGCTTTTGCCCTTATATAGCGGAACAATGCAGGCACTGCGCCACTCAATCGGTACCACGCTTGCCACAAAACACAAGTTCAGTAACCTCACAAACCATTCGACAATCGTTACTCCACCCTTCTTCAGGCACTCGGCGCAACGTCATCCAAACAAGGGTCTTTCCCTGCTTTCATCACGTTCACCGCCTCCTGCACCTCTTCCCTGGTAATATCCGCAACAAGTTTTTCTCCCAAAACTGTCATCCGAGCACCACCAGCCACAGCAACAATGTCAACCTCTCTGTCATCCTCGACATTCAACAACTCATCAAAATACTCGCCCCACCTATTCCGTACATCACCACTTTCCAACAACAACTGGCGGTTTTCCTCTTTCACCACTTCCTCCTTTCCGGTCTCTCCCTTTCTCACCTTCTTCACCTCTTTCAAGGACATCATTTTGTTCGCCTCAAAATTCTGGTACAACTGTCTTCCCCACCTAGCATTAGCGTCCCTTTTGGCTTTTCTCACCACCCGCTTCACCTCGTTTCTCCTTTCTTTGTAGCTTTCATAAGCCACCTCCGACTTCACCTGCAACCACTCCTAAAACGCTCCTCTTTTCCGTGCAACCGCCAGTTTGATCTCTTCGTTCCACCACTCGCAGTCTTTCCTTCAGAACCCTACCACACAGCGCGCACCACTCACCTTCTTCGCACATCTCAGAAATGCATCCCTTAACGTCTCCCATTCTTCTTCCACATCTCTTAGGTCCTGTCCTCTCACGTTATCATATTCTTCCTTCAACGCCTGCTGGAACTCCTCGGCTCTGCTTTTCCCATTCAGTTCACTCACTTTCACTTCCTCTCTTCCTCCTCCCATTCGTTTGTTGCCCTTCCACCCTTGCTCCCCTCCAAATCTACCTTCCACCAGCAGATGGTCAGACACTCCTCCACCTTCCCCTCTCAACACGCGCACATCCAACAGCCTTCCCACCACTCTCCTCGAAATCAGCACAAAATTCATTGCTCTCTCCACCATTGCACCATGGGACAATCTTACCCATGTGTGCTTGTGAATATCTCGCTTCTTGAAAAAACTGTTCCCGACCACCTACTCCTGCTCCATACACAGACCTATCAGGTTTTCTCCTCTGTCATTTCTACCGGGAACGCCATACCTTCCTAAAACATTCTCCCCCACTACATCTCGCATTAAGGTCACCCAGTACAACTACATTGAAATGACCTCCAAAACTCTCTCTACATTCACTCAGGTCAGTCCAGAATTGTTCCCTCTTCTCTTCACTCCTCGTGCTGCCAGGTCCATAAGCACTCGCAAATGCCCATCTTTCTACGCCTAACTTAACATTTGCCCGCATCATTCTTGAGGACACCTCCTTCCATTCGGTAGCGCTACTAGCCAACCGATCACTCAATATCAAGACCACACCTTCTCGTGCCCAACCTTCCTCCACACCAGATTTTCTTCCACTTACCACAACAAACTCACATTCGCCCTTACCTTTCAACTTCGTCTCACTCAGTGCCAACACATCCAAATACCTCCTCACAAACATCTCACCAATCTCCCTCCTCATTACATCCTTCGTACTACAGCCACGCACATTCAGCGACCCTAACAATAGGATTCGGAGAGGCGCGTGCCTCTCCTCCCCTCTCTCCTCTTGCCGTCTTCAAGTAAAGGTTTTACAGAGAACGGGATCACTAGCCCCTTCGCTCAGGCTACAACTTAATCGACCCAAAGCGCAGATCGCCTGTTTTAGAGCTAAGAAATTTGTTCATCGCAAACAGACTACCAACTAAGACTTCCGCTTACTGTGATACGGCTTCCTGAGCCCTGGCTACATCTTACAGAGCCCACAAGGCCCCATAACTCTGGTTAGGCTACCGCTTACATTACTCAGCTAAGCGCACGATAGTAGTAGTAAGTATGGCATCGGACGGATTTTGTCCGGTCTACGGGAATTTGCACTTATCATTTCACCGGGGTAGGACGCGATGCTTGCAACCTTGACTCAACCGGTCCATACGCAGGGTTAGCGTAGAAACGAGGGGAGGGGCGGAGGGTACCGGAACTGGTTTACCGCGGCCAGCCGGAATGCTAGAATCGGGTTATATATTTACATAAGGTTATTAGCATTTCAATGCTTGTGGTGATAATGCACGTTCACTGCTTTGTCCTCTGAATGTTTTTAGGGGATATTGACATACATTTATAAGATATTTTTTTATTGACAATTACATAATAATTTACAAGCTTTATTAAACGCCAAGACTCCACACATATTCTTCTTGCAGGATTGTTGATTTCCAGACACGTTCATGACGAATTTTTCAACCTTGATATAATTTCTTCGAGGTACGATGTCATCAATTTACTCGTGGCATAGATTCAATTAGTTTTTTGTTATTTCCTCCGATTGTTTTATCTCCGATATTCGCCCCGGATTCATTTGCAGTCATATTATGATCGAATGTCACATTGCATGTGATTTGATTATATACGTATGTATGAGCTTATTTGTAGTTCGAATAAATATGATATAATCAGCAATGTTGTAATTACAGTTATGATACATATCCTTTGACGAAGTGGTGATAAACGTAATATAGCATTTCATTTCCACGCCTACTCAATCTTTGACTGTGATACGTTTTGCTATGTTCTGCTATTTCTGGTCCTTGTGTGATAGATATGGGTGTTCCGCCGTATATGAGTTGTTGTAAACTTATCCATCTTGGATTTTGGAGCAAATTAATATATCGATTCATCCATGGAATATTTTTGTCAAAAAATTGACTGCTGCAGGTAAAAGTAAATTTAACAGAGACCCTCCACGCACGGTTGATAACGTTTTCCTTTTGGCCTCGGAAGATTTACTGCCAGGCGATTTATCACCTAATTGTTTTATTATAGAATTGAATTTATAAATCCGTGACTTGGTTAGTTTATCGCAGATCAATTTTCCGCTCTCTATATATCTAAATATATCGCAGATGATCTTAACTTCTTTATCACTTAAATGTTTGACGAGTTGACTACGTTCGGATGATTTTAATTGCTTTATTTTATTACAAAAAAAAAATCGTTTCAAGTACGTTTATCACACATCACGACACAACGTTTCCTTCATTAATCCACATAGGTTTGAGGTCTGGTTAATCCGTATATATCACGTAGATTTGCTTTCTTCTTCGTTTAATTAGGGTCTTCAATACCTTGATAGCATAAATATCAGGTTTGTCACACTGTACAAGTTCCTGCCTATAGGCACAAGCTTTGAGGGGTTAATCAGTATCGAGTGGCGTTATTTCATAGGTCGGAGGGTAATGTTTTTGATTAACACGCGAAATACGAAACACTTCTATCGTGAACTTTGGTTCGTGTCCTCGCCTAAGTTTCTTGAGTGTGGGATCACTGCACTTTTAGCGTACGTACGCTCCCACCTTTAATTGTATACTGGGCACTTTTATACTTTTACGTCGTATTTTATACATTTCCGTTAGCAAAGATTGAATTGGCTTCGGATCGTTCAACAAATAAACGTCAAATGGGGTCCGACCCATTAATGATGAATGTGGTGTCGTATTGTATGTCGTTACAAGTGCTTGCAAATCATTTATATAGCGTTCAGTCTTTCGTGCATGCATACATTTTCCCAATTTTAGTTTTATAGTATGTATAACGCGTTCTGCTGGGGAAGCTTTGATAATCTTATTGTATGTGTAATAAATGGATATGTTTTTGCTAGCAAAATATGCTCTGATGATTCTATTTGTTAATTCACTGCCCTGATCTGAACAAATCCGAGTTGATGACCATACTAGTTCATTGAATATTTTGTCAAATACTGCAATTACATTTTTAAATGTAATAGCTTTCAAGGGTTGTACACACAAATATTTACTATATATAATATCTGTATATAATATCTAATATTTACTGTATAAAATATCTGTATATAATATCTAATAGCTAATATCATCATTTTTAGATGCGTATTCTTTCACATAGGCAATATCTGCACAGAGAATTGATCCAGGACGCGCAGCTGTAAACATACGTCTGCTAAATTTCAAGGGTGTTTGTTTAAATCGTGTGAATGTTTCTGATGATTGTAGAAATTTTTCAACATCACGTCTTGTTGTAGACGGACATATATTCGTATAGCTTTGATGTAGAGCCTTCACGCTAGAGTACGACCCAACAGCCTCCGGATTGTAGTAGACACTCTCCATTCTTATTCACTACCAATCTCAAATCGGGTACATTATACTTTATACTGGCAACACTTGTTCAAATTCATGTCCTGCAATTTGAGACCTAATCAAAAGTTTTGAAGTACTTGGTTTTGTGAAATCAACCAAGATATGACGGTATGGTTTTTGTTCCACATGTAGCTTGTACAACGAGATGAACGAATCAATCTTATCTTTTGCAAGAGATGTTTCCCCGAAATAACGTAATTGATTGATATCGCGCATGCGCAGGATAAGAAAATGTGTGGTATTCAGAGATATTGTGCGATGGATTGGATTTGAGTGAAAGAGTGATTGGTTTAAATATATCGCACTGATATTTGCATGCCTGCCCCGACAAAACACAGATGCAATAATACGTAGAGACGCTGACTCCAACATAAAGTCACAGTAGACAACAAGTAGTTTTCATGTAGTTTTCTTCGCTAATGGATCGAATGCGAGTGGTCCACTATGAATTTTAATTTTTTCATGTTTCCTTACAGGTAAGTGCTCTAATCCTGAAACGACGACCTCATCGAAACTATCAATGTGTTTGCTAATTATTTTTCCTTCAAGGACGCTCTTCCCGCTGGATGAAAACCCGCTCACAAACTAACGTGCGGGTTTGGCGAAGAGGTCGATGTCCGCAAGCCTAACAGTCTCCATTCTCCCCAACAGGCAATCGGCAGCTAACTATTTTTTCAATGAACCTTTATTTATATAAACGTTTCAATTAATCTTTATTTTTCTTTCTTTCTCTTTGCAGATGTATTCCATCAAGGACATGCTAAAGTCAAGGACCCATTTTGCATCACCAGGTAATGTTGATATGCCATTATGTTTGACATTGTTCAATATTGTTTCCGAATGTTTTTTCAAACAATTGACATTATTCAATATTGTTCCCGGATGTTTTTTCGAACAATTGACATTTTTCAATATTGCTCCCGTATGTTTTTCCAGCAATTGACATTATTCAATACTGTTCCCGTATGTTTTTTTCAAACAATTGACATTATTCAATATTGTTCCCGTATGTTTTTTTCCAGCAATTGACATTATTGTCCCCGTATATTTTTTCCAGCAATTGATTTAATCTATTATCATTTCTCAACTGATCATGGTAACAACTCGAGCGCAGGTGAACCAGATCAATCCGGATCCTCAGGAATGATAAGGTAAGTGGAAAAATGTCGATAGATATTCTTGATTCCTGTAATCATTTTTCCATGTTATATATTATAATTATATTCTAATATAAATAAATGTTTTCCATGTGCAGACCGACGCAGATTCTTCCAGCGTATCCGCTGGCCAGTCATTGGCCAAACTATCAAGGTGATCCGATGCCTAGTAACCCAAACTACCAGCGTCATCCGCCGCCTCACTGGTCGCAGGCTCGACAGCAGAGCCCGTCATGGCAGAGAGAAGCATACGCGCAACAGACTCGAACTTATCATCCGTCAGGATCCTTTTACAATATCGGGCATATACAGAGGTTAGTGTATATTACATCTTCACCATAGGAAGTTTTCCTTGCTCATATGTTTGAATACGATTTCCTCTTGACCGAGGAAGCTGGATATTAAGACATTATGATTTAATGTCTAAAAGCGATAAATCCTGTCATATTCAAAAACATTAAATGTAGTCGTTGACACAAAATTTTCAGCTTCGATCGTTACTATCGGTAATGTATCTAACACCTCAGCGTTACCCCCCACCAATGTAGACAAACAAGTTACAACATTTATGGCTTACTAATGTATAAAAGAGCGTGTGAAGCAGCCCAGACATCATTTGTGCTCTTGATCTCGTCGACGTCACACCTTCCTCGCAAAATGTAAGTAATTTTAAAGATGTCTTCGCTAATTTGATATTGCAGGGTTGATCTTGTTGGTCATGTTTTCACTCGAGATGTAAGTGATTTGTCTTTTTTTTTCTGTAACTTTGATTGTGTATTGTTTTAACTGGGTTGTTAATGTAGTGTTTTTACTCCTGTAGGATGAATCAAAACGATATGGTAGATGCAGGGAGTATCCCTAGCGTCGCAATGTCCGCAAACCCCAGAGTAGCAATGACCGCAAAACCCGCGAAGCCTAGCGCAAGCCCGCAACGCGCTTCAGCCCCCAATCCGGAACAGCGCGGAGTTCAGTCAACTGCCCGGAATTATCCGGAGTTCAGGCTACTGTTGAACCATCCGTCGCTCAGGCTACTGCTCCAGATCTACCCGGAGTTCAGGCTACTGTTGAACCACCCGTCGCTCAGGCTACTGATCCAGATCTACCCGCAGTTTAGGCTACTGTTGATCCATCCATCGCTCAGTCTACTGATGCACCGTCTACTGTCGAGTCGGCAGTGGCTATATTTCACCCACCATCCTCTGAAGGTATTTTGGACCAGCATTTCATAACATCAACATTTATCCCAATCACTGATTACGTCAACATATCATCCTTGATAACATTAGGATGCAGGGAATTAGTGAATCACATTGAATCAAAATTAGGAACATTCCAGAGACTCCAGTGCACCGCGAGGGTTAAAATGGGGAAATCCATGGAGGAAGCATCTATAGAAGAGAAGGATTGGTATTAAACACAGAAGCGATCCAGCTAACAGAAACAGTGGATTTGAGTGAATATATTGAAGATCTCGGGGTAGATTAACAGAATAAATTAGACAAACAGGAGCTAGCAGGTAGTGGTTAGAGCATTAATACAGTCACCGCTATTGACCTTAAATTCTACATGACAGGGGCTAAAGAAACAAAACGAATGGGTAGTTATGTTCCTTGGCCCAAAAATTGTCCAGGCAGGAATCATATTGTCAACATCAAAACAAAAAAGAATAATTGTGTCCTGACAAGCATGATTCCAATTTCCATCTACCTAAAAATACACATCTTTCAATTGATAGACGACAGTCGGAGTTAACTTATCTCCGTTCAGAAACGCATATTTCACCTTCCCAAATCTTCCCATGAACACACCTGTGGCTTTAAAAGATTTACCAAACATAGAAAGAGATTGTGATGTCAACATTAGACTGTATCAGGTCACTAAAGAGAATGATGGTTATGGGCTGGTTAGTGTATACAGAGGCATTTTAGAGGCCAGTGAGGACCGCACGATCCACCTTGTGCAAATCTTAGATGCTAATCATATCGCCCTCATACCATGTTTCACTACATTTATGAAAACATTCAGAAATACGAGTCTAAGAGATAACTTTTTTTGTTCATTCTTCATGCAAGGGATGAACCAAAGCAAAAAAGAGGGTCACATAAAATTATGTTCTTCCAGTACAGGCCTGCAAAACATCGGTATGCCTGAAGAAGGGGAAATGTACCAATTCTCAGCCATGCATGCAACAATAAAACCCCCTGTTGTATGTTATTATGACTGTGAATCTGTGCTGGAGCCCGCGAAAGAGGGGAAACATGTAGTCAACATACACAAGTTGTGTATGTATAGCTACACTCTTGTGGATAAAGACGGGAAAATTGTAAAGCACTAAGTGGTCGATTCGACTACAGTTCCCCTTGAGGAGATGGAAACACATCTTGTTAAGAATATGTTGCTGGATCATAATGAATACATGTCAACCCTACCATTGTTCCCCACCCCCGTCCTCACCAAACATGACGTGAAAAAAATATTGCGAAGCAAAACATGTGAATGCTGCGGAGATGCTTTTGGTGATAAGGGTAAAAGACGAGTACGTCATCATACCCATTACGTTGAGGGAGTCTTCGGCCCCAATATAGAGTTAATAATAGGAAACTACTTGGCCGCCTTGTGCCTAAATTGTAACTTCAGAATAACGGAGAAACTCTGGTTGATGCCTTGTATTGCTCAAAATGCATCCGCCTATGACATGCGCTTCATACTGAGAGGATTGGATGGTAAAAACTTTTCAAAAAAAAAAGTTTTGCCAAAACAATCAGATAAATGTTCAGCATCTCTGTCTCCTTGAACGATGACACGAACAAGTACGTTGTCAAGTTCATCGACTCGTTCTCATTCCTAAACTCAAGTTTAGACAGTCTTGCCAAAAATCTTAAAGATAGTGGGCATGACATGACACTCCTCAAATACCATCTCACAAGTCTCGAATACAGTGACAATGTTTTAGACCTCACCACTCGAAAAGGACATTTCTGCTACGAAGTCATCTCATCGGATTCTGTGCTGGACCAAACTGAGATCCCATCGCATCAAGCCTTCTACAGTCAACTTCGAGGCAAAGGAATATCGGACTCTGATTATTCTGAAGTGATCGAAATGTGGGAGGCAGCAAACTGTAAGACATTGCGTGATTACTTGATCATATACCTGCTCATCGATACGCTGCTGCTGGCCGAGGTCTTCCAAAAATTTAGGGAGATCATGACACGCGACTATACCCTGGACCCCGTCCATTTTGTGAGTGTCCTTGGCTTTGCAATGCAGGCTGCCCTCTACGAAGGAAAGATGAAATTGGCGCTGGTCAAAGATATCGATTCTCTGAACTTGATTGTCCAAAACACACGAGGCGGATTCGTGACGTTGACGAAAGGTCTTACCAAGATAAACAATCCCCGATGCACAGACTATGACCCTACATTACCCGTGTCTTCAGCAGCAATGTGGGACTTTAACAGTCTTTATGGTGGATGCTTGAGTGAACCCCTCATCATTGGCGAAATCCTCGAGCTCACACCGGAAGAAATTCAAACATTCGACTTGGTAAACACAGACTGTTCTGGTGAGTATACGTTCATTGTCTGCTTGGATGCCCAAGCCAGCGACGAAGTTGCAAGAAAAACAGATGAGCTGCCACTCAGGCTACATCATAAAGAGATTTCCTTGGACGATGTTTCACTCTTCACAAAAAATATTTTGGCTGGCTTAGAACACTTCAAAAACAGAAAACGAGCGGATTGTAAGCTTGTTGCAAGCCATCTACCTCAAACTGACTACTTCGTGGCATTGGAACTTCTACAAGTACTTCTCAGGCAAGGACTGGAAGTGACCAAGGTTCATCGAATTTTTCGCATCAAGCAGGAACCGATCTTCAAAACATTCATCATGAAAAATATACAGAAACGTCAGGAGTCTACGAACTCCTTTGAAAAGTCCCTGTACATACTTTTATCCAATTCCATGTACGGTAAGTTGCTTTTCAACCCGCTCAATCGAAGTCAAGAGGCAAAATTCGTGTGCACCCCCAATGAGTTCCGAAACACGCTGCCAACCCCCTACTAAAAAACTGCTACGCCATCGGTCCCGAAACAGTCATCATGATCCTCAAGCAAAAAAATATCCGTATGGTTCATCCACTCCAAGTTGGATTCTTCGTGCTTGAAAAAGCAAAAGTCTACAGCTTCTTCTATGACACACTGAAACCACGCTATGGTGACAACGTCTCGCTCATCTACTCAGACATTGACTCGTTGCTAATCCAGTTCAAAGGCGTGGCCGACATTGAAGCGGAAATGCGCCAAGCTCCCCTGGCTGAATACATGGACTTCTCCAACTATCACAAAAATCACCCCTTGTTCGATGAATCCAAGAAAGGACAGCTAGGACAATTGAAAAGCGAAACAGCTGATGACTACCTGAGTGAAATCATCTGATTACAACCCAAGTGTTACAGCATGTTGTTTGAGTCCGACGCAACAAAATCGGCTGCTAAAGGTGTCAATTACCAGACACAAGACAAAATCAAACATGAACAATACAGAGATATACATACCCAGAAAACATACACACACTTTGAGACAATACACAACTTCCGAGCGCAAGCATGCCAACTCCAAACTGTACGCACAATCAAAAATTGTCTCAGTAAATTTGAAAATAAGCGCTACTATCTCGACGCATGCACAACTCTTGCTTATGGTCACCCGGACATTCCCAAGAAATCCATTGAAAATAAACCGTCCGTCGCTAAAATGAGGAAGCGATGTGTCTTGGCTAATGAAATCGATGAAGAAATGGATTTAACACGGAAGAGACGCAAACCGGATGAGACCGTCTTTGGCTAATGTAGTCGACCTAATGATGAAAGTACCTCTAGCTCAGCAGGATTTATCCTCCAAACGATCATACATAATCATCGTATGCTCTTATGTCCATAAAATGTAAATATTCCTTGTATGTAAATAAAAACTAATCAGAAATATAAAAGTTGTTTGATTTTCCTAGTAATAAGAGTGTATATTGTTGTCTACAACCGGTTTGTTGTCAGTATGACGTAAGACCCAGTGTAGGATGCAGGAACCGAAGGACTTTTTCGTCTTTGTCTCATCGCTAGGCAGTAGCCAATTGTATCAAAACAATACGTCATCAAGTTTTACAAACAGTATTTATCCAGGTATACAGCTACAGGGAGAGTGGAGCGTAGGACTTGTAGAAGTATTCTATAATGATTGGTTTAAGATAAAAAAGCATGATATACAATATAACATTGTAATCTACATAGACTATTTGAATGCTGAAAGTGAGCGAATCGGGCATGAAAAAGCTTTGTTTATTCCTACCGAGAATATTTCAGGCACTACATTGGAAGATTACATCTCCGAGCTAGAAATCATTATAAGAAAAAGTCTGATAAGCAAACAAATCGTAAGAGATGAAGGAAAATTGTTTGAGTATGATAAGGCCACACGACGCATAAAGTTCAATGCCTTTATTCTACAAAACACCTCGCGATATGTAAATTTAATGTCGGTGAAGGTGGCGTAAGCAAAAAAATGTCCTTTATGAACGATGATGTACGCTACATAAACGTTTACTGCGTTAAAATTTCACGTAGTTTTATGGGTGATAAGCAAGTCAATATTCTTGATGTTATTCCTATTAATAACTCTTATTCATTTACACGCGCCCATGTCAAATATAAAAAATTACAGCGTAGTCATATTGATTCCATTTCCATCGATCTACGAGATGGTGTTGGCGATAATTTCCCGTTCAAGGATGGTGGATCAAGCTTATGCGTACTGCATTTTAAAAGAAGCTAGAGCCTTATAAATATAACGCTGGATACAAAAAAGTTCATTTGGTATCAAGCAATCGTGAGGGTGGTATATGCATATCCGTACAAACAAGTCCGATATCGTACCAGAGAGGTAGCGGTTTCTTCTCAACCATAGCCAGTCTTGTAAGACGCACATTGCCTTTTCTACGCAGATCATTACTGCCTGCAGCTGCCGATATGACTCGAAACATGGCACACGATTACTCGGAGCAGAAAGGTATACGACAATCAACAAAGGAACATGGGGTTGCTACACTCAAGAATGTTATAAAGAAAGCCATGGTTGGATGTAAGATCACAGGAAAAGTAACGAAAAATCGTAAATCGAATAAGATTCATGGAAGAAAGATGGAGCCGTGTCGTCCATTGTTTAATTACTAAAATATACCAGTGTTCATGTACCAATACTGTTAGTTTCGGAGAAGGATCTATACCGACAACATGCTTGGTGGATCATCTCTCATCATGACAGGGCTAGAAGCCCCTACGGAAAACTATGAAATGGGGGTGATTGATATGTTCCCCTCCATCAACAAGAAATTTTTAATCGAATCAAGTATCGAATCGGAATTTGAAAGGGACTATCTAAGTACAAACAGTAGTCTGTATGATGGTAGAACTGCCGATTCCTTTATAGAAGTTCATATTCCAGGATCGGATAATGAAATGGTTGACTTGAGCTCGTTAACTGCAGAAGTGAAAATCCGTGTTAGAAATGCAGATGGAAGCGCATTGGCCGCCGCTGCACATGTTACACTCGTTGACGGATTCTTTCATCGTATGTTCCAAAGTCACTCTCTATTCCTAAACAGTGTTCAGTGTGAAGGAAACAGTTAAACAGGACTACTGAATAATCTCAACGCCTATACATCCATGAAGAGTTCCGATCTAAGTACTAAAGGGTTGAATATGATGTATAAATCCTTGCAAACACCCATTCCAGATACCGTCGTTGCGGCAAATTTTGCTAATCAAAACGAAAATGAGACTTGGATTCAAGAAAGTGTACGTCATGGTATACATATGATGGGACCACTAAACTTTGACGTATCCGATAGCAATAGTTATCTATTGGATAATGTCAGCGTAAATATACGTTTGGAGTTGGCCAAACCTAGTAGCGTTCTTCTAACTCGTGACAATGAACATTACATCTATTTAGTTGATTCATGTAAATTATGGTGTAAAAAAATTGTGCCATACCCTACAGCTTTGCTTGCTCTTAATAAAGCGCTCACAAAAAACAATGACATTATTGAATACATGTTTGATCGACCTATTGTCAAAACAATCGTGTTTCCTACCGGTCAAAACTCAATCTCCATTGATTCCCCTTTCATTAATTAGAGCCCTGTTTCTAATTGATCAAGCTGCACACAACGGAGCATATGATAGCAATCCAAATCACTTCCAGCATAATGATATCACAAACGTTATTGTTGATGTAAACGGAAACTGCGTAACCAACATTAGATCATCGTTTCCCAGAGAGTGTGCCCAAGCTTACCATCAAACCCTTTCAGCTCTAGGGAGACGTAACAGCGCTTATCTCATCACAAGACAAAATTTCCCTGCAGGGAGGAGTATATTTGTTATAGATACAAGCCCCACCGACTCTGAAGATGTCATTAACCTAGAAAAACGAGCAAACATACGTATAACAGAGAACTGTGAAAATCCACCCACAACAAATAAGATCTTGTTCCTGGTAGATTATACACTCGGTGTCATCCAAATAAATTCGGCAAGGAGGGTATTCCCCAACTATCTACAGTAAATATGGATAATAATCAAATTGACCACATATCCAAGAGCCTTTCAGTTATGAAACGTGCCTATATAGGATGTTTTGCGGAAAACAGAATGCCCATGCATCAAATGAACGGTTACATGATCGTTAACAGCGAATGCGATCCTAATAAAATGGGACATTGGATCCTAATATTCAAAAGCGGAAACAAACACTACTTTTTTGATTCCTTTGGGTTCAATCCAAAAATATATTGAGGAAATATAGCATCGTATTTTAATATCCATGCAAAAATCCAACATGTACTACAGAATCCAATCCAAAGTGATCTATCAAAATGTACCAGCTAAAAAGATTATCGAGCGATTCTCCAATAGCGCTCGACGAAGAAATGATATCAAAGTTGAAAAATTCGTCATGAACGCGTCTGGAAATCAACAATCCTGCAAGAAGAATATGTGTGGAGTCTTGACGTTTAATACAGCTTGTAAATTATTATGTAATTGTCAATAAAAAAATATCGTATAAATGTATGTCAATATCCCCTAAAAACATTCAGAGGACATATCAGTGAACGTGCATTATCACCACAAGCATTGAAATGCTTATAACCTTATGTAAATATATAACCCGATTCCAGCATTCCGGCTGGCCGCGGTAAACCAGTTCCGGTACCCTACGCCCCCCCCCCCCCCCCCCCCCCCCCCCCCCCCCCCCCCCCCCCTTTCTCGTTTCTTCGCTAACCCCGCGTACGGACCGGTTGAGTCAAGGTTGCATGCATCGCGTCCTACTCCGGTGAAATGATAGGTGCAAATTCCCGTAGACCGGACAATATCCGTCCGATGCACAACTTAATACTACTCACGATCTGATCACTCTAGGCAATAATCTATTGAGCCCGTTCTCGGCCCTATTCCTCCACCTGCTCATCCTCTCAGCCCCAAACATTAAACAGAAATCAGGCAACAATGACGGAGTTTCATCTGCCGGTGCCTGTAACACGCAGCAAAAATATAGTAAATGGAGCTTGCGTTAATGCAAGAACCGATCGCGACGAGGGGAAGGGTTATGCGTCGCAGCGCATTCAGATTATGGTCTTCTGAACAATTCAAGTCTTAGTTTGAATCAGGGAATAGTGAAATTCGATGATTTATTTTGGTATCTCTCTGTTGAATCATATTGACGTACATTACTTCTTTTTTGCTTCAAGTTTCAATAATATTCATTTGTTAGGAATGGTTAGCTCTGAATCCAACTTTGGAATTAAATTACGTAACGTAATACGATATTTCTCCGTGTTTTCGAAGATATTTACAAAACCAAAGATATGATATTTCTATTAAAAGAAAATTAGAATGTCAGATTTTTTTTTGCACGACACAAATATTGATACAGAAGCAAGGCTGATATCCCCAAAAGGGGGGAAGCGACAGCATGACGCCTCACACACTCCTCTAATGTACTCAGACACTTATCAAGACATGTTTCGCAGGCTATTGAGTGCAACTAGGACCCAGCAACACACACTTTGAGTCATGAGTTTGGTCGGATATCAATGTCAGCAGCAGACCCTGTAGCTTTCATTGCTTGACCCCTGTCGCGTCGTAATTGCCAAGCCACATCTCAATGTCCGCTAAAAAACTGATTTCTGTCACCGAGAAAGAATCATTAGCAGCAATCATTAGCGACGATTTAAACTGCAGCAAGTAATGCAACGATGCTGCTATAAACGGGAAACAAAATGCAAGGTATGATATCCCGCACTATCTCGCACAAAAACAGACACACTATTCTTATCTTAGACAATGCACTTGTTAGACCGCACCTCGAATATTCCGTTTGATGCTGGTTTCCATATCATAGGAAGAAACGTTGTTAAATTAGAGAAGTTTCAACGAAGAGCTACCAAACTCATCCCACCGCTGCGTACAAAGACAGACAAGCTACGTGAACTCTGGCTAAGGAAAACGTCGACCGAGCGAGCTTTTTTTCGCTAGTTGCGAGCGACATAATTTGCAATTTCTTCACGTATAGAGTTGTCGTAAAATGGAACAAACTTCCAGCGGAGGTTGTAAACAGCAATACAATCGAAACGATCAAGTGACGACTCGATAAGTTTTACGTGAGTCGCTGTTAAATGGCGAAACCGTTCCCTTTCATTTTGTGGTAATAAACAAAAGTGAAACATGAAGCGTTCATAGACGTTCTAATTCAGAACTTATCCTCTTGCAATCAAAAGGCAATCTAGTTTTCACCAAAAGGCCTCTTGTTGTCTATTTACACTTGTACACACTTGTAAACACTTGTAAACATCCTTCCCGTTTCACAACGAGCCAACAGGTGCGAGAAATGGCATCATAGCTGCTTAAAAGTTCCTCCATTTACAACCTCAACTATGACGTAGTAGTAGGCGGCCAGGACGGGCTGAAGAGTCTACTCTAGCAGCATTCTATAACTGAATTTGCAATACAACTGGCCCAGCCTAGATGAGGTGCCCATCGCTTATAGGCTGCCGCATACTGAAGGCCCCAACGGAGGCTCTTAACACCTTGTCGGTATAGTCCTAACGCCACATTTGCTAAGTGAAGGGGTGGATCAATCTCCCAGTGCTTATTGAAGCGGTTTTTAAATGTGTTTACGTTGTTACTGTTAACCACATCATGTGGTAAACGGTTCCAAATTGTTGATATATTAATTGGAAAGAAGTTAGAGGAAACTGATGTTAAGAATGGTTTTAGCTGCAGTTTTCGTCCATTATTTCTGTTCTTTGTTTGTAATCTTTGACCTCATGACTAGCTTTAGTAAACACGTTCAAGTATTTGAAAGTTTCTATTAACTAATCTTTAAGTCGTCTTCTTTCAGGTGATATCAGTTTAAGTTCGTCGAGTCTATGTGCATATGTCTTCTTTCTCAGTTCCGGAATCATTTTTGTTGCTCGGTGCTGAACATTTTTTACTATGTATATCACCGCGTAGGGGAGCGAAGCAAAATAGTACTCCACTTCCATTTGAGGTTAGCCGAGTAGAGTATATAGTAGGGGTACGATGTCCCTGGACTTGTATATGAAGTTTCTAAATATAAATTCAAGGACTCTATTGTCGTTCTTGTAGCTCGCTTCCACTTGGTTTTTCCTTTTGAGATCGTTGATGATTAATATTCCAAGGTCCCGTTGTTAATCAGCTTCTTCCAAATGCGGGTCTGCCATTACACAAGCAGAATTTTGAGTTTATGATCCACTGTGTATAACAGTGCACTTTCAATATTATAGTTCATTTGCCACATATCAGACCAGTCCACTGGTTTACTAAGATCCCTTTGGATAGTCATGCGAACTTGCTCACAGTCCGCTGTGTGGCAGATTTTAGTGTCATCAGCAAATTTTGATAACCAGCTTACGATGTCAGTTTCGAGGCCATTTATATAGACTATAAAGATAAGGGACCCAAGAACACTGCCCTGGGGCACTCCCGATGTTAACGTAGTCCACTCATCTTTTTCTTGTCGGACACAAACCCGTAGCTTGCCGTCGTGATTTATTTTAGGAGCCACATGACCACGTTTCCAGTCATGTCAAGCGCGTGCCTCCACAGTTCTCAGCTGGCGTTCATGGGGACTGTATCAAACTCTTTTTGAAAGTCAAGATATATAAGGTCGAACGTTTAGGTTTCATCGTATATCTTAGTGACCTTATTGAAGAAGTCCAGGAGATTGGACAGGCAGCTAAGTTTGCTTCTGAAGCCGTGTTGGGTTTCCCTGATGAGATTTTTTTTTCCTAGGAGACATGTTATACTTTTTTATCAATCTTTCCCTGGTGTCACCGCTCATAGATGTGAGACATAGGTTATATAATTATGCTGAGGCTACCCAAGCCGTGTTATGTAAAAATAATATCGTCATTCGAACTCATATTTTCTTGCATGCTTTTCGTCATTCGAACTCAATTGTATGCTTTTCTTTTACGGTTATGGTGGAACATATTGACCTGAAATAATTTATTCTGCATTCATAATGAACTACACCTAACCTACCGATTGTATACTCATCATCCAGTACAAACAACTCTTATAGAATATCGTTCAGAGTATGGTCATAAAAAGATCACAATCGCTCTCTAAAATGAGTTTAGTCTCATTCATGAGCTCCCAAAATCCTTTCCAACCAATTCAACGGCATCAACATCTTTTAAATTCCTCCATCGACACAAAGGTGCCCGAGCAAGGCAACATAAGCAGCTAATGCCTCTTCAAACGATCCGGTCCCAAGAAATGGTCTTCGGAGGTCCTTCACAAAAGCTGTCCAGTTCGTGTTGAGATTGTGATTAGCGGACAAACATGAGACGGTCGGGTCACGTTCCCTACCAGTGACGGGCTTTATGCCGCCCGCTGCCCTTCGTCACTGGAAGATGTCAGAACTAAGACAACACAAAACTGTGGAGATGCAGTAGGATCAGGTGACAGGTGTCCGTTCAGCCGTCCTTTCAACTCTCCACCTCCCTCATCTCCTAGAGCACACGGGATGAAAAAGAGAGGGCTCAGCTAACAGGGTCTCACGGATGAGATGAGGCTCCTTCGGGCAAAGGAATCAAAGGTAAACATGCAGTGAAGCCTTGAAATAACAGTAGAGAACGGATTCACTGATCACTGAGATTGGAAACGTTTTGATGCAGAAACAGCCTCAAAGAATGGCATTTCTTCTTTATAAGAACCTCTCTGTGTTAGAGTACAGAGCAAGCCTAATGTGGGGTTCGTAAGCAGTGTTTGTATGCGCTTAAGTATTTCGTGATAATGTTTTTATTATCAACCGCTGTTACCCTTTTTAAAGATGTGTCTGCTGCCACAGGCAAAAGTTTCAGCAACACACCCGTTCATTTCGAGTCAAGGTGACAGCGAAGTTGCATATTTTCGGACTAGAGCAGGACCGGAGTATAATTCTTGTGAAAATGTAGCTTTAATATACACCGACGTACTAGTCAAGCAGCAGGGCACGTTTTATTTATTTCTGAACTCTGTAATGGAACTGCCACATGTGTCTTCCAAGTTGATGGAAAAACGGAATAATAAAATACTCGACGGTGAACGTTTAAGTATTTGGTATATTGGGAAGAAAAATATTGCTCCTGGATACATATTTAAAAAGTTTTAACACAGGAGAAATGTACTGACAAGGAAGCAGATCGTGGAACACGATGAACAGGACGATACAGTGATTACATGACATTAATCAAATAGTACATCAAATAGCTTGACATAACCCGGCTTCTGCTAGGGTAATGTATTATAAAGTGGTTAACAGAATGAGACAGGTCTGAATTATGCTTACCCCATGAACATTTTTTGCAGAGAAACTAAAAAATATTTTTTCTGATATTTTTTTTTCAACACATATGTACGAGTGTAATCTTGGTAACAATAATATTAATATCAGAATGCGACTTTATGCATTGTTGACTTGAAGCAGTAACAGAAACAATATATTATTCAATTATTCAAAATATGTAGGACAATCGCTAGCTCACAAAACTTATACATAAAGCAGTGAACGATGAAATCATTTACCTTGATGAGTCTTTCTGGAACTGCATTGTCAATTAGCCAAGTTGATTCAGTCGAGAGCAGAGAATCGGTGTGGGTCACAATAATGGCTTAATTGATTTTTAATGACAGTATGACAGCAAACGAACCCATAATGTGAACAAATAAAAGTTGCAACAAACCACCCTAATTTCTAACAACAACATTTTGAATGTCGGTGAACGACTGATATTTCTGATTCATTGCACCTGGTCCACACTAATCTAAGATCACACGGATGGTGAAGGATGACCGGTGTGTAAGGGTACGCTGCATTTGTTCATTATACATGAACACTTTGAACAGATTGACGGAAATAGAGCAACTGAAACCTGCAACGCAGTGAACAGACAGATTTTAAACTTTTAGCTGAGAAATATCGATGCAATTTTAGTACGATTCATCAGATATGACATTCATACAGAGCATTGTGATGATGGATTAATAACTGAAATTCTCTATAGCATAAAATGCTTTTACAGGAAAAAACTGATAACACATTCATGACAGTCCACGGTGTTAGCAACTTGACTTTCCTTTGTGAAGTCCCTTCACTGATCGGGAACTGACCGGGCGGCAGTGTGACATTTCTGATCAACAGACATGTGTCTGTTGATCAACAGACATGTGTCTGTTGTCATTCTTAAAATTAAAATAAAGTCAATCCCTAATTTTCCCCTGTGGGTTATTTCCTCTT
>SDVV010003827.1:0-20889 GCA_016164225.1 Gammarus roeselii | reverse complement strand
ACAAAAGGTATTTGCAGTTGAACACTTGGCAAGAGAATGGGAAAGTAAGTTTTTCAACAGAAAGGTCTCAGTTTTCATCGACCACTTATGCACAGGACAACGAGGATAACCCACATGTAGTGAATATGGATTTAGACACGGGACCTGACGTGCCACTACGCCTAACAAACCATCTTTAGCCCTCCGAACATTCTACAAATCTGACTAACTGACCTAACCTACCGGAAAAAGCTAATCGTTTTCTGAAAACACACCTGGGAAAATATGAAACTGGGACAACCAGCTGCGTTTAGATCCTCCCCGTTCTTGAACGCATCAGTCTACATGTATATCAGATTTGTAGTGTTGACTTGACCTAGCCGTAATAAGGTTACTTTTTCGTGCATAAGTGTGAACCTTCCAGAATCGACCGTCCTTCGTGCCCTACAGGGGAGCGTGCGGTGACTCGCGTTGAATCTCTGATGGAGATTATGTCCAAATAAAATCCACTCCAGTCGTACCTCGCATCTCGGTTTTGTTCCAGTCAAGCCGTGCCTTTCCCATTGAAACACTGGCCACCGCTCCAAGCCAAACACAAGCTGCTTGCCATTCCGTATAAAAGTATTCAACTCCTACTAGCCATGCACCGGTCACCTCGTTATCTCCAAACGTACCCTGCCTCTAAGCTTCTCCCCTGCCAATCACTCGATAAGGCTATATCACCGTAATTGTTTTGCATCCATCCATACCTCTTTCTAGCAACATCCAGGCCTCCGCTGAACCTTGAACAGTTCTCTTCACCGTGGCCTCTTTCCAGCCAGGCTCAGGCCGCCTATCCGCTATTCATTCCCACAAACGGCTAATGAGACAAAGCCTTCACCGCCTGCTTGCGAACTCTTCACACCAGACACCGAATGGGATACTTTATAGTCACGGCAGGACAAAGTTATGGAGGGCAAACAATTCCGAAAGCAGAAGCGTGTGGTTGTGTTGACTTTGTATCCTCGCCCCGATTTTTTCTTATACGAGGTCAAGAAGATCATACACTGTCTCGGCTAGTATGTGCGACTGCCGAACAACAGATGAAGGGGAGGGCCCCCGGTGATTTTCCTGCTGGCCAAAACTGTTAGCAATATGAGAGGAACCCGGGTTTTCCACGTGTGTAGCGTATAAACAAGTTCTTTAATAAGAACCATAGTGGAATTTGTGATTTTCACTTGACGATGATCTGAATTCTACGTTTCACTAATTCAAAACCAAAACATCCGCTATTAATATATTAATATTTTAATATGCATGAGAACACACCAGTGCTTTTCGTGGCAAGGGTCTATCGTACGTATTTTTATAATTGAGAAACGAACTGAAAACGTGCATTGGATCTGATGACCTTATTGGCCTTTGTTATTCATTTCACATTGTGTTCTGAAAGAAATCAGCACATTCATGAAACACTATTAAATACTGCCACAAACGAGCACACGTTTTACACACATTTGTCGATGACAATCATTCCTCTTACCACTAAATTGAACATATATTTGCAGCACGTACCAGTGCAAACATGTCTATCAGCAGGCGTCAAACTAAACTACACTATAAATGGCAAATATGAATGATTGAATCATAATCAAACATGTGCGCTTATGAATTCATGAAATAATCATCACCTTGTCGCACAATACCCGAGAATATTGTTCACAGTTTCAAAAGCTATCGATCAAGACTTGTCAGGCGAAAACGGGTTCAACTTTGGTGCGCCGGCGTGCAGCGTTCATTTTGAAAAATTGCACGACTTTTTCGGACGCTCGTAGGAACGTCTATTTCCCGTGCTGACGTTTAAAAAAAGGGATGCCCCGTCGACAAATGATTACCAACCGACGTGTAAAATTTAGGCCAAAATATCAATTTGTTACGATAATTTATTTTCAGTGCGCAGTAGTGTTGCCAGCATCGTTATAAGCCTAAATGCTCAAATGATACATGATCAGGATGCATGGCCTGAGAAGTATGCTCTCTAGTAACATAATATTGAACCTGGTTTGTATTTAATTAGACAACAAAAAGTATATATATAGATTTCTACAGATATGCACGTAACAAACGTAATCTGATGATAATGGTCCCACTAATTGGACATAGCCCAGGCTCTGTCCAATTAGTGGGCCGTCAAGGATTTCAAGTCCATATCTGTGATTAAGGTAGAGTTACAGAATTTGGATGTGTCGTTCTAACGAAAATGAAAGTCCTTTTTTAATAGACGGGGTCGATAATCGGTAAAACAGTTCACCATCACATAATATCGTTAGTACTAAGACAGCATGCAAATTATTGATTCCCGTGAATCTCTCATAGACCAATAACGAGATCATGTCACACTGATTTTTACCTCTCTCGTGCTTCTTCACTTGGAGCCTATTCAGGTGAGCACAGGATACTCTTTGTCATCATTGCCGCTCCTAAAACGGCACATGTGAATGGCACCAAAGGATATTGTTTGTCCATCCAACCGCAGCTTCACTTGGCGTCTTTAAAGGGCAGCACAGGATTCTGCTTGTTCCGGTACCAAGAAATAGGGCAATCCTTGGCAGTCCAAATTCATCCACTAAGTTCAGCGTGTCCGGGTTAATTCAGTAGATCCATTTCCCTATCAGAACAAGAATCCTTGCCAGCGGGGCCTTACCCCTTTTCTCTTGCCCAGCCACAATGTGGTCAAGTCTGGAGAGTTTGTCGTGATTTGTTTATCTAACAGTTTGTGGTGCCGGTAGTTTGAGTACGTGTCATTTTGTTACCATGCAATGCTGGCTGATGCGAAGGCAGGGGAAATAAAGCCACAGTGTTATGCACCATTCACAATTGAACAGTCACATGGTAAAATAAAAAAAATACAATAGCGGCAAGCTTCCTTTTCATCTCTATCAATATATATATATTACTTTCATTAAAAAAAAAATGTTTGAAGTTTGTTGTAGATTGACCTCGATTTGGGAAGATCTGGACATTTTTGACGTAAGTGTTGATTCGATGCTATTTCTCAAACGATATTCACCCTGCGGTCTGATAACAGGTAGTCTTCTCCACCGTCAATGCGGGAAAAGATTACTCATCAAATTCAAATTCTAGACGTTTGCACTGTTGAAGTATATGGCATGATTAGCGGATTCGGTATTTTTTAAACAGAAAGTTTATCCCACCGGACTGCAATGTCTACTGTGAGCCATTATAGACATAGCATACGTTATTCACTTTAAGCAATACACAACTAAACAGTACTATAGATGGGTGTCGAGAAAAAATATATATGTATATATATTTTAAAAGATAATTGGTCATACATGTTTTTGATTGCTTATCCATTATTTAATTTGTTCGAAATACAGTACTAAATACATTTGTTACTGCGACAAATGAACAATGAACACAAATGTAAAATATAATATCAGATTTCCTTCCCACTACACCACTTCCAACTTCCCTGCTAATAAATGTTCACCTTGGAATGTTACCTTAAATTGACAAAGGTAGAGCAATATTTTGAAAAGGTTTTTATTATCACGAAACTGTGCTTTTTGGTAATTGTACCAACTTGATTTACTGAAAAGTTCGATGAATCCTTATGCTTTATTCCCTCATGAGATGAAACAAATCGAAGTGACTAATATAATTGTTTATGCTGTGTATTTAGTTGCTATACAATATACATACATCTATGCAATCCATTAGTGGTGATTTCAGCAGAAAAAAAATGGAATCACTTCACCGTGGGATAATTTATTCATAAACTTGAAAGTCTACATGTGAAGAAAGGTTCGGTAATGTCGGACGATTTTCATATACTGCAAAAACGGCAGATACCACCAATATCGATATCGATACATTTGTATTTCAAACAACGATAATAATACGTTCACCGATCACTTGAAACTGTCATAATAAATAGATCAGTTTTATTCACTTATACGCCAGCACTGGAGGCATACGACCAATACGCGTTTGCAGTCGCCAAGAATATAGGGACATGAAAACGACGAAGCAGAAAGCAAGTCTCGTCGACATACACAATGCGTTGGACGACAACAGCAGATCAATGTATTCTAGCTGGCAGCGTAACAGTTTTAAGGGTTAACCTATGTTAATGGGTTAAGTGTTTAGGGGTTAACCGTAAAGGGTTACCCTGTGTCGAACAATTCTTCTCCAACAAATATGCAACATTATATGAATCCGTCATGATAATGCTGCTCTAGAGAGAATCAGCACAAATTGTGAAAACTTGATCACAATTGGATTAAGTATATAGTAAATCCGATCAAATGAGAATTATGTTGACTACCAAATAATTATTCATCTTAAATGGCAGGGGCTATGCCCGAAACACTTTTCATTTACTATCATATAGGCAACATAGGGAGGGATTTAAGTAAACAATGTGAGAACTATTCGGCTGATAGTTTTCCAGAATTTCATCTCATGGAGTTGAAGGTTTGAGCAAAGGTGGGTGCGCTGGTGGACTTTGTTTCTTGCCCTCGCGCCCGCCACAACGCCCGCCGAGATGAAACCTTTCAAATTTCAAACGCTAGCCGAAGGCACTTCTGATTTCCTCAGTTTAGGGACATTAGCCAAATCACCCTGACTGTAGGAACACTTGTTGAGAAAATGTATCGCCTCAGACGGTAGTCGAAAGACGATATTACCAGCTAATATTAGTTTATGAGCTTATAGCTCCTTAGCCGGTAGGACGAGAGCTGACAGGGCAAAGAACTAATGGTGAGAAGGGCGGACCACCAAATGAAGCTGGCGAGCAAACGGGCAAAGAACTTATGGTGGGCATCAAAAAATGAGGCTTGCGAGCTAACGTGGCAGAGAACTTATGGGTGGCATTAAATAAATGAGGCTTGCAAGCTAACGGGGCAGGGACAAACAGTCGGACGAGTGAGTCATCGTCAGGTAGTAGGCAATTAACAGATGCTGTAAATAGTTGGACACCTCTACGACAGAGAAAAAATAGTGGGGCAGGGAACACTAATGGTAGGTACGATGGGCCCCCTGAAGGGCAGAGAACAATTGGAGGTAACAGGGATTTATAAATGGACGATGGAGAACTAAGAGTAGGGAAAACAATTGATAGGAACGGCGTGCCGCCTATCTATGGCTGACTTGTTGAGAACGGTGAGGCCCCTTTTCGGACGCTCGATATTTTACGGGACAGGGTACAATTGAGTTGTATTTGAGCGCTATCAAAAATTTGGATTTTACAAAGTTTTAAAACGTTTAATAAAATTGACTTATGCCATTTTCAACTTTGACATAATGGAATATATGGAAAGAGTGAACTTTGCATGTTCTAATGCATCAAATAGCAATAAATTAGTTGCAATTTCGGAGGGTTATCCGTACATATGGGCACAAATCTGAACCCTCCAGATGGAGCTTGCAACCGCACGTCGAACTTATTCCTTGATCAGCAGTTTCTTCGGATATTAAAATGTTGCTGGTCTGCGTTTTGGATAATGGATTCCATCTCTCCAAAGCATGTCAACGAACAGGCTGAGGTCGGGGCAATAAGCTGAGAAAGGTTGTTTCTAAAGGCCATTTGTTTGGCAGACATAGCAAATTCAATTAGGTTTTTAAAATGGGATTCGTTGGATAAAAATATTAAAATAAAATATGAAACCTTCGGGAAGAGGAAACTCACTTATGAAGCAAAGTGTGGGGTTGGATGTAATCACCCAGATGGGGTGCCCTCCGACCCACTAGAATCTCTCTCCGGCCGCCAGAAATGCTTATGGAATGCTGAATGCGTTTCCTCTGGGTACGGTCAAGCCCAACCGCTGCTAAATCCATACAAATTCTCGTGAATCTCCCGTTGCCTCCGCCAATCTTCGTCCGAATTCCTTCACAATTCGGGCAGTGGACTCACCATAATTCCCTGTCGTCTCCAAGGCTGATGGCTCAAATTTGAACTGTTTCGTCAAAGCGCCATACTTCCTGCACATACGTGTCTGCCTCAGTGGCTGCAGAACCAGCTGAAATGGCAGAACCTATCAAATTCTTATATGTGTCCGCATCAGGCTGGTTTGCTCGGCTGCTGCTCAGTCTCTCCGGAAATTTATTCGATAAAAATGAAAGACACTTGGCCGAATGCTACCGAGAGTATGGTTTTAAGAAGGCTCATAAGCTAATCATGAGAATTACCCAAATCTTCTTGGGAAAGAAAAGTTGGCAGCTGTTAGGTCAGGAGATTTCTTATATCACGGTGCTTCTGCTAACTGTCCCGACGTGTATCTCGCTTTTATATCGTTCACTTTCCGGAGGGAGTAATCGACATTCGAACGAACCATCCATGGCCCGCTCATAGCCCCGCCTCTGTCCGTATGGCTTCAGGGTCTGTGGAGATATTGAATTGTTCACGAACGCAAGCCTACGCAACAGAAATAGCAAGCAAAAAGTTCGGTGTGCAGTTACAAACGTCATACAAGAGTTCAAATCTGCTTTCATATCTTCCCTGAAGAATGTTTAATCGGGAAATATTACTTCTAATGGATGATGGAAACGAAAGAGCATTTTGTTTTCTTGCGATTATGAACACTTTCGAACATACCTTCCGGTCCCATAAATAGATAGCTCTAGGAATTATATGGCCTGTTTTTTATGTTCCGAATTCTCTCATATGGCATGTTGTAAACAATTTACCACACAGCATAATAAAATAATAAGCAAACACGGACAATTCTTCTGACAATTCTTCTTCAGGTGACGGTTTTCATTTCTCCCATTACTTTAAGATGGAACAGTCGGCCATTACTTAAGTGGGAACAGCTGGATATTGCTTCAAGGTGAAACAGTTGGCCAGTGCTTCAAGACGAAACAGTCGGCCATTACTTTAAGATGGAACAGCCGGCCATAATTCCATAATGAAACAGTCGGCTCTTACTTAAAGATGAAACCGTCGGCCATTCATTTAAGATGGAAGAGTCGATCATTACTTTAAGATGGAACAGTTGGCTATTGCTTTAAGATGAAACAGTCGACATTATTTTAAGATGAAACAGCCTTCCATTACTCCATGATGAAACAGTCAGCCATTACTTTGAGATGCAACAGTCGGTCATTACTTTAGGATGAAATAGTCAGTCATTGCAATAAGATGAAACTGTTGGTCATTACTTTAGGATGGAACAACCGGCCATTACTTCAAGATGAAACAGTCGGCCATTACTTTAACATGAAACAGTCGGCCATTGCTATAAGACAAAACAGAAGTAAAAACAATCACGTGCAAACTGCCTTCTATTGCCGGACACCTCTGTACGACGGCATCATATATTTGCAACGTCTTCCAACGTTGTCGGCCGGGACAATAAATGATAATATAACCTATCAAGACTCCCGAACAAATAATATCACCGTGATTCGTAACATTCATTTTTCAGAGTGACACCTTCGCCCTAGTGACTGCTCTGTGCTCTGTTTTTTTTACAATTGTTAGGTGACATTCTTGATTACGGTGGTCGAATTCTGTTTAATTTTGCTCACCAAGGACTTAAAGCCAGTTTTAAGCACAATGCTTCACCAAATATTTATTGAAACTTGTATGTATTCAGAATCGTAGATGTAGATGAATGACATGTTAAAATTTACCTTCTGATCGGGTAACATCTGAAAAACTATTGCGACTGAAGTCCATCTCGTTCGACCACCCTGAATGTACGACAATCCTGGGAATACCTGGCATCTAATTTATTAATAGAATAATTAAAATGTGATTTCGATGATTGACACAAATCCCACCGATATTGAAGTTGTGTTTTTCTGAATTAGTATTTATAGTATCGTATTTGCTTCTTACCGCTCATCCAAAGCACTGTCCATTATCATACTATTGTAACCGCCGACGATTGTTCCATTGTTCAATTGCTTCCCGAGCTCAGTAAACTTTCAGAAACCGTCGGCTAACTTCGGAGATAAATGGAATTGCATAATTTCATTCTGGGAAGAGTGATTTCGAAGGCTCTTCCTATCATGATTATGTTTAATGCTAGTTGACTATTACACGATGTTTCCTGTTTCCCATTCCGTCTGATCAGGCTACGTTATTGACGTTAAAAACAATTGCACCATAAATGAAAGGTCAGCAATTCTTCTCACTTCGAGTTGCAAGCACAATGCAATGCCTCAGAACCTGGCCGGCTTCTGAGGAGCAACGCCTCGTAAGACAACTTTGTTTGGGCCAATAGCCTATTGTTGTCGCATGTTCTCGTCTCCAGGTGATGCGACATGCAATCCGCATGGGGCCATCATTTAATATTAATGCGACCAGACGACTGTATCAAATATGAAGAGGCCCCTTAGGCATTACGAGTAACGCAATAGTTGTACGGTTGCCAGGGGACTATAGACGATGCGATGGGGGATTCGGGGGTCAGGCACTAATAGACGAAGCAATGGCTGATACTAGCTATGCGTTTATAGATTATACAAAGGACGGTACGGGCAAGGCGACTAAAAAAAGAGGTACGGAAGCCATATGATATAAACGATACGCAGGAGAGCGCGCGGGCCAGGCGACATTTGTCGACACAAAGAGGTGTACGGGGCGAAGGGCAACATTAAACGATACGAAGGGGTGACAAATGTCAATTGACTATGGGCGATACGAAGGCGGATTCGGGGCTGGCGATATAAAACGATTTGCCTGGTGCCTGTAGTAGATACAACGGGGTTTACGAAGGCCAGGCCACTGAAGCCGATTCAACGGGTGTATTAGTGCTCGACCAAAAGAGACTGTAGCACAGGTGAATGGAGGGGGGGGGGTGTACAGTATTGAGGGATTATGAAATCTCACGTAAAGGCATTACCTCAATTGTATTTTGCCTTCGGCATAGTTCCAATTAGAATCATCAGGTACAGCCTCGCATCGAGGGGAGTCATCCAGCAATTAGTCATCAGTACTTATTTTAACACGGCACTGTTTGAAGGTGACAGGCTATCACTTTCAATGTCTATCCCATCAACACTTTTGTTGGTCTCCTCGCCTCGCCTTCCTTCAATGACTGGAACCTCTTCCCTTTCCCTGAAGCATACAGAGAAGAGCTGCTACAAAAAGGGGCCCGGAACTTTTTCCGTCACATCCTTCACAACCTTCCCTGATACTTTTTACCATCACACTCTCCCATGGAACTTTTCCGACCACAACCTTCCCCATCACTTCCTCACATGAAATTTTTTTCTCACCCTCGAGTATGTCGTGAGGTCTGGTGTAGCGTTCGTGTCCCCACAGGCCTGTGCGGCAAGGCAATGGCCTACTCGAGGCACTGTGCGGTGTCCTTCGCTAGACAGACGTCAAGCGAAGGCACGTGCACGAACACCACGCGTCTCTGGTTGCGATGAAGATATGTATATTACACGAAAAAACATAGATAGCTGACAGGATCTTTCGAGAAGCTACTGAGGCGGGTGTTTGGTGGTTGTTCAAAGCACCGTACTTCCGTTGAACATCTGGATGCACTTCTTGCTTCCATTGTCTACTTCACTCGTCAGGCCTCAAGTGAAATCTGCAGTAAAATTTTGGTATTCTCACCTACGAGGGCATATTAACAAAATGGTACATGTCCGCACCGAGCAGCGAAAATGATTCCGTAACTGAGAAATAAGACATATCCCCAAAGACTTTGAGAACTAAAAATTATATCACTTGAAGGAAGACGACTTCAAGGACGGTTAACATAAACCTTCGAATACTCAAATGGATTTACCTTGTCCGAGATTATAACAAAAGAAACCGACATAACAGTCGAAGGGCTAAGTTGTGTGAGTGTGAGCGTGTGAGGGTGTGAGGTGCGCCTTGCCGTCGGCCACCCCCCTTTCAGGGGGATGCGGCTTAGTGTCTGTATCTGCATCTGTATCAAAGAGGGCCTCCTTGTCCGAAATTATAACAAAAGAAACCGACATAACAGTCAAAGACTGCAGCAAAAAACATTCGGAAAATCAGTGACCGAGAACTTCCTCCCAATCAAGATACCATGAAATTTTTGCTGTTGTTGACCAAAATAATGTAAATACCTTTAATAACCGCCCAGACATCACTGGGAGACTAATTCACCTCTTACTAAGAAAATTTGACGTTACGACAACTATCGCCAAGGTTGCAACAACCTCCGTTGGAGCCATCAACATCCGCCAGTCCATGAAAAATGGGCACATCATCTAGGCTGGGCTAGTTGTACTGCAAATTCATTTTTGGAATACTACTCGAATGAATTTTTCTGCCATATCCAGGCCTCCTACCCCTACTAATACAAGATGGATTACAGGGTCAATACAGACGTCAGTTTTTCAGTTTCGCCTGTTATGTGGCGGTGCAGTGAAGGGAGACTGTTAGAAATGTCCTGAATTTTATAGCCTGTATTGTTAGCACACTTTTCAAGGGAGAGGTGATCAGCTTGACCTGACACACCCACGCAAACCACCCACTGAAGTCAGTACATGAACCAATGTTATTGAACCATATTCCGTTTATTCAGAAGTTACTAGCATTCATTACTTGGGTCCCAAATGGTGTTAACACCCATCTTTGTCCCTTTACTCATGAAATTTATCTCATAACCCACATAAATTATGCGGAATCTGAAATCCTTCATGTGACCTCTTTATACAGAGAATTGCGTTAGGCCGTGTATCCATTCAAGTTTTCATTCGTGAAAGTATTGCTCTCATGTGGCAATGTGACGTGAGCGCCTTCCTTAAAGTCTTTCTTTCCACGATCATTATCTCGACTTCGCTATCTGTAACGTCATCAATATTATTAATATTCGACATGATTCCTAATATATTTGTGAAACTATTTAAGAAATTTAATAGATTGCAATTTTCCACATGTCGCATCTGGAAAGATTTAAAATCACACATAGCAAAGATACAAGCTCGGATTAACTTTTTTGAGGGATGGGAGTGTTGTCTTTTTTTGCAGTGCCCCGAATCATGCATGCCTGCAGCCCAGGAAATAAGTACGGATCGTAGGCATGACAAACTCATACCTAATAAATGAACCCGCGGGGAGAGCTGGCAACAATCAGTGCTTTGCAAGTAGCAATGTTTCAATTTACACTAAAAAACGCAATGTTAAAAATTACTCATCTGCAGGGTATCTAGAACAATAACGTCAAAATATTGGTTTGATTAGTCACCGTAGATACTTTGCAAATGAAGTTTCCTATCCAATAAGAAAACGCACAAAGATACACGAGTACTACTTCCACGCAGAAAACGTCACTAACGAAAATCTTTAAAATGCGAAAAAGGACGAGGGAGCTAATCAAGAAGTAAAAGGCTCAGAGTAGGAAAAATCTAAAGCACCAGCAGGATCCAAACCATGTTTGGTCACAATCAGTGCTGGATAGGAAAGAAATTCCTGCAACATTTGCCAAGATGTTGCATTGTTCCGCGCACTGGGCAAACTTCATATATGTAAACAGTACCTAACATATCAATCAAAACTAGAAACACATACACGATTCAATAAATTATATTGGAAATGAATAAATTGCCACATTAAAAAGAAAAGTCACAACACCAAATTAGCTAATTTTACCAGAAGGAAATAATATCTAAAAAAAGTATCTAACATGCGGTTATTTAAAATATAACTGATAAGGTAAGATAAGATTTCATTTTAACGTAGTTGGCAGATAAGGAAACTAAACTCACAGTTTCGTTTAACTGTAACGTTTCGCGACACAGCCGTACAGTCTCTTCAGCTTTGCAGCGTCGAAGAGCCCTTGCGGCTGTACGGTTAATCGTTGAAGTAATAAACGCACACTGTGGATTTCATATTCTGAATATATAAATATTTTTTCAGGTACCTTATAAACGATTAACGTTGCCCATTTATTTTCCTTGATCGTGGCAAAAAATAGATATTACGCAATCGCATGCGTAATATTATTCCTTCATTCTGCATGTCTATTGCATCTGTTATAATGATTTTGACTTTCTTTTTTAAATTAACTGAAAATTCGTATGAAATTAAAACTTCTTTCTGTAGCAATTCTCGAGTGCATAGTTCGGTTACTGCAAAATACATACAAATCCAACAGCAGAATCAGGAGATGTCAATAGTGCTCGGATATTGTATTGTATTTATATACACGTTATCATAAATACTTGCAGCATAACGTTGGTGCTGTTTGGGATCCCTCTAGAGATTAACTCTGAATCACGTTAATGATTCCTTCTTACGGAAACAATGTTATTCGCATATGTATATGAAACGGAACAGAACTATTACCATGATATTAAATCATTGATACGTCACCATTTTTATTCATTACGAGCCATTGTTTCATCATTAATATCTGGTTTCCACAAGGAGGTAACGAGCATGCAAGCATCAACCCACCAGGACAACTGCTTTGAAACAACAAGATGACCTTCCAAAAACGTCCGGTGCTATCACAGGGGAGTGAAATCTGAGGATGGAGCTTTATGACATTTGCTTTTCTAGGAATGTATGTCTGGACGACGTTGTAAACTTTTTGGTTGGTCTATGAAATTCCGACTATAAATTATGTTGAACTTATCCGTCTGTGTGTCGGAAATATTTTTTCACATCAACTGGACAGTTCAAGCAAACATTTGGCGTGGCTATGGGCAGCTCTTGGTCACTTGTATTAAAGAAGTAGACTTGTCAGGTTGTGAGCAATCTCAAGACACTTGTCGCTCACTTTCTATCACATCAATTAAAAGGACACTTTCTCAATTTTATGACACACTTACCCGCCCTCTAAAATTGGGACCTCGAATTCTCCAGACCGATTCATTTTCAACAGTTCCTCGCTAAATGCATCATATATCTTTTCCATGTCCGTTTTGACGCCAGCACATCTCTTCAATAATTTTCATGTTAACACATGCCCACATCACTGCAATCTCACCTTTTTAACTGTGTTTGCGCCCTAGTACGCTAACCCTGCCCCTGCCCCTCATAGTTGTAAATAATGACAGGGTGGGGATACAAGGACATCAAAAACATCCAAGTTCATGGTTTTCGTAGAGGTGCATTGTGGGTCTGAGTAGCAAATTTTCTGAAGTTGATTGAAAAATTCAACATGCTCAATTTATATCTGAGTGGTTCATAGATACTGGATCGATTCCCACCATTATTATACGATCAAACTCATTTATAAGAGTTCACAACCATTATTCCATGCAGCGCTGTAATAACAATTATATTTAAGTAAGGACAGATTAACATGTTCGACCAGCCAAAAAAAGCTGCTCGAGATTTTACACTTCATACCTCGCATTGTTTTTATTACAATCATAACTGAGCGATATTATCATGGAATGTATATTCTGAAAGATTTATTCAATGACAATTACCAGCAATTTCTCTCTATTCAATGAACTCATTCCCAATGAATAACATCAGTGCACATTGCTCCTCGACAATTTGTCGTGAGCTCAGCATTGTTAATTGAAAATGTTTCATTGGAAACGTATCTTAGTTTCCAATGAGTTCTCATTGAACCTGCAATGATGGCTTATGCTGAAATAACGTCCGTGTGTGTTGTTTGCTTGGCTATTTCTTCGAGTCTTTGCCCATATCGAGAAACCTTGTAAATCAAGAGAGTATGATTGTTGTATTATAGGTTCAATGATGCCTGGTGGCTCGGGTCGTGATGTTGATGTTGTGGCCGCTGTCACTGATGGTGGTGTTGCTGTAATCGCTGCGGTCGCTGTTGGTGTAGATGATATCCTGGCTGTTGGCGGTGACGTTGATATAGTGGCCACCACGGTTGGTGATGTCTGTGATGTCTGCTGTCGTTGTTGGTGGCGATGCTGATGTAGTGGCTGTATTCATTGCTGGTGATACTAATGTTGTGGCTGCTGTAACTGTTGATGCATGGGGCTGCTGTTGTGGCTTCTCTCTCTGCGCGGCGGTGGTGTTTGAGGGGCTGTTGTAGTGTCCGATGTCACTGTTAGCGGTTCAGCCGCAGTGTTGTCTTCCACCGATGGTAGTGTCACCGCAGTGACTGCAATCACTATTGGTGGTGCTGTTGAAATGATTGCTGTCACAGTTGTAGTGCTGCTGTAATGACTGAAATCACTGTTGCCGGTGCTACTGCGGTGGTTAGTCTTTATAGGTGGTGCTGTTGAAGTGACTGCTGTCATTGATGCAGTCTCTGGTGTCACATTTTGGCCCGCTGCTGTTGGTGGTGCTGCCGAGCTGGCTGTTGTAACTGTTGTTGGGCTGGCCAAGTGGCCGCTGTCACTGTTGGTTCTGCTCCTCTATTGGTTGATAACACTGCCGGTGCTGATGCTGAAATGACAGCTGTCATTACAGATAAAGTTGCATTAGTGAGTGCTGCCACTGTAAGCGGTACAGGTATAGTGGCAGACGACGCTCATCCAGTAGCTGCCATCATCGTACGTTAGCTGTTGCAACAAATACTGTCGGTAGGGCCTTGTGGCTGCTCTGAATGTTGTTGGTGTTCTAATATCTATTTACAGAGTAATATTTTTATGCTGTACGAAAATAACAATATCTCACCAGTCATTATGGTGGCTTCCTATTACTGCGGTTTTCCGACTTGCCATTGCTCCTAACGTCATGCCTATACGGTACACTGATTCCCTCCTGCCAGTATCTCCTTGATTGCAATATTCTGTGGTCAACTCATCTCGAGGATTGCACAAAACAGGCACATTTAGAAATTGGTTGAACAAATTAATTTGCAATTATTTGTAGTGATGTACATGTTTTTCCATAATATTTATAGGTGGAATTTTTAAATGTTTTTGGTTCGGGACAGATATATATTTACTAGGACCCATATCTGGATAATTTTGCCTGGGGACTCTCATCCCACGCAGAGGCAACTGACTTTTTAACTTGCTGGAACAGATGGAAATACTGTTAATTAAGACATTTTTCATGTAGTCCCACAGGTAAATGTTTATTATTCCTGCAGTGTTTTCCCGGCACACGATGGGAACAATTCAAGTAGAACATGAGACAAACATACTTCTTTTGTTTTACTCATGCTATTAAACGTGGGTGAAAAAAATAAAGTATTCATATTGTTACCATAGAACAAACAGAAGCAATGTGAAATACATGCTGAGTTGTACCATGAATGTATACAAAATTTAGTTATAAACAAAATTGCAAGGGAATCCCCCGCACCAGCCGTACATCAACGTAATGTGGCAATTCGCTGCTACTTCTCGGTTGCTGCATTAACCGTGGGATTGAGAGTTAATTATTTTGACTTGGAGGCCCAGACAGCGACAGCGGAGTGCGAGCCTTCGAGGCTGATTTATCAGCAGATCGGAGCCGCATGGATGACGGATTCTGAAAAGTGACGTCAGTAGAGACTGGACTGCAAACTAATTGAGCCTGAGGTGGATCGGATACTGAAAGCAGGAAGAGCTACGTCAGGGGATACTGAAGTTCAGACTTCTTATGCCCTGAAACCGGGAAGAGACTTCGATCAGAAAAAGGGTCGTTAGGATAGACTGGCCTGCAGACTGCTGGAGCTTAATTCAGCGAGGATTCTGGAAACAAAAAGAGCGGCGTCGAGAAAAATTGAACTGTAGACGACTGGATCTAGTCCGAAACAGCAATAGCACTGTGAGCAGGAAGAAAAACGTCATGGGAGTCTGGGTTGCAGACTGTTGGAGCCTGAATCGGCTGAAATTCTGCGAGCAGAATGAGCTGAGTCGGGACGAGTGGGATACAGACTGTTGCATCCCGGGGCAGCGAGGATTATATGAACCAAAAGATTGTCGCCTTATGCGAATGGTCTGCCAAAAGGCTTCGAGGATATCACATGCAGAATGGAGTCAAGAAAAATACTTTGCTGGCAGCAGACTGTTGAAGCTAGTTTGAGACAGCGAGGATTTAGGGAGCGGGAAGACCGGCGTCAGGGTAGACTGGGCTATCAGCTTTTCGTGCTTGTCTAGTGTAGCTAGGATACTGTGAGCAGAAAAAGAACAGATGAAGAGACTGGGCAAGCTGCATTTGGTACTGCAAATAGAGAAAGGGCATCGTGGCAGTCTTTACTGCAGACTGCTGAACTTGGTCTGAGGTAGCGAGGATTTTGAGATCAAGAAGAGCCGTGCCAGAGGAGTCGGTTCAGCATACTGTTGGACTCTGAGGCAGCGGGGAAATGTTTGGACCCGATGTATTACCTGAAGTACAGTCATTGCCGATAATAGTAATACGATCGAGATAGTTTTTGCTATTGCAGATTCGTGCTACGAATAGTGAATAAAGTTCGACCTATCCGCTATTATAGTCATCCCTTGCAACAATAATTGAAATACAAATAAATAACAGCAGTTCATTACTGCATGATGAAAGGGACTCGTTGAATAAGGATCCAATCCGAACTCGAACAAAAATTATTTATATTATTTGCATACCGACAATCTTCCTGTATCCATACTTGAATTGTGACAAGAGTACCCGATTAAACAAGTGTTTCTTATCGGCTGGCACCAACGCGATATCATTGCATCTATAATGGGGTATATCGTTTGTCACACGCTGTCCGATCACTTTCAATTGCAGCTGTTCACTCGAGTATGTATGATTTATTTATAACTCGTCGAGGATTTTTTTTATCAAACTGTTTTATCAGTTTCATGTTGAAAATATTCGGCTCATCCGCAGAATGTCTTCAAACCGGGCCTCATTTCATCAATTCTTTCTTGACTAATCAGAATTTGATGTGCTCGTTGCAAGCCGTCACTGCTCCACTCAGTTCATTGACGTGAACGTATTTTGTCAAAATAAAACCCGTTAATGATTGGAAGCCGTCAGTAAACTTATGTTATTGATTCCGCAATTATTTTAAATTAAATCAGCATTTTATGCTAAAAATCATTCAGCGGCTTTGCTGAGACGCAGATCTCGTCAAAAAATATCCGTATAAATTTCAATTAATAGTTTGAATAGATGTTGGTTTCTTCCTTATATGTTAACTATTAACGATTTTTTTCATCCTGCTGTACCTGTATAGGAATAGTGTAAATAAATCCAGCGCCCAAAGTCATCTGGAAAATATACGGTAATTTTCTTCTTGAGAGGAGATAAGGACACAAAGCGAGGTGACCATATGTTCGGCGCAGGGGGGGAAATGCTGCTCCCGGACGGAATGAATAATGCATTGTTGCGTCGCTTCAAAAAATGGGGTTAAAGAACCTTGTTGTGATAACTCGAAACTTGAGTAGGTAAACTTAGCGAAATAAAAAGTCAATCAGTTCACAAAGTGTTCAGTGTTCTGGTGGTAACGTAAGATGAGAAGCAGGAAATTACATATTTTCCTTATGTTTTTTCTGTGTATTTGTGCGGACTTACTTAATATAACAAAGGTCCAGAGTTAGACGAAAATTTACTCAGAGGAAACCCAATTCTGCACAGGCATGATACCGACAGCGATAAAACATATTGTGTCCATCTGCTGACTATTCGCAAGTTGGGTGGGGCTTTGAGTGACTTCATTCGAATATTGCTTTAGATGATATATGTACTTTTCATTCCAATTCTCCAGTGGACAATTTATACGTATGAATGATTCTTCTTTTTGACCGCCGGTAATTTCAAGTACAGTGAATCCCTGCAAGTGAAACTTAATTTCACATTTGAAGTGGCATCTCTCTTCAAGCATCTTTCCTGGCCGATTTTGTGTAGGACAAAAAATCTAAAGTATTCGAAATTTTAGATCTCGCGAAAAATTGACTGCAGCCCATCAACAGAAATTCTTGCAATGAATGCTATGAAACAGACTGTCTCTGCTCATTACTCACTGAACACATACATGTGATGTTGATCAGCTGTTATGACGTTTCGATTATGCTAACAATGTTAATATTTATTTATGCTATTATTTTGAAGAAATCTATAGTCATTGCAAGCTGTGGGCCATTTCTGGCCCTCGAGGCTAATGAAGATCACTCGATTGGAAAATGCAATATTCCAAGCATGACAAACAAAAAGGTAGAACAGGCATTGAGAAAATTACAATCATCTGTTTCAATATAACTTGTAGAAACGTAATTATTGAAGGATGATTGTTTAACCCAATCATCAGTTCTGACCTAATTGAACGAATTGTGATATCACTGAACGGCTCACCTGTTATTATAAATTTCGTGGATTCCTCATTTCTGGACCTCCATGTCAGTAACGCTTGCAACGATACTTTGAATGTCATACAGGGGTGTTATTTTGTTGAGGATAAACGTCTTTCTAGCAAACAAAAAGTAGTAGAAGTCACACCAAACTGTCAACGCAAGGTTTCAAAATAACGACGCTGAGATCGAGGATCTGTCATTGCGTATAGGTGTTGAGTTCTTTGGTTCCATCACCTTAGTACAAACTTGGCTTAACCCGCCGAAAACTGGAACATGTTTTTCATACTCATGACCCAACATTTGTTTTATTACTCGGAATGCCCCACACCCAACATCTCGCTAGGTATCATGACAATCATATTCATCAGCGTATTACCACACTCATTTTGTCTCAAAACTCTGATCATTTCCTTCCCTCAGCCTCCTCATGACGCCTTCCAAAGATTCCTCAGATTCCGTCGTGTTTGTGATGCGTGATTATTCAAATCGCGAAGCCGACCCTTTGTTCCAAGTAAATACTCTTCACGTACGACATGCCGTCGGCATTATGGCACTTGCCCTGAAGAATTTACTACTCGGCCGTTGCACGGTATTGCAGTTTACTCGAGCTTCTGGTATCGTGACGCCAATAAGACCGAAGGAAGGCTAATGAGTCATGATAGGGCAACCAATGGGCCTAATGCAACACGACTTCCATGCGTGTCTATACAACACTTAATAAGCAGGAGCAGTGGAGTGGCACTCACACAAACCAATTAACTGGGTTGGAGAAGAATAAAGAATGACACTGCCCACGAACAATGCGAACGTGTATAGGCAGAGTAAAAAGTTATCAGCGCTGCAGAAGTGTTATTGCCGATGTCATGCTGCTCACACAATCCTGGATTACCAAAGAGTTACTGATTGTACTGGAGAGACAATGGTCATATGCAAACGATCTAATTCGAGATGCATGAGTACATCCAATATGAAGGCACTACACAGAGGTCAAATGAGAAACAAATACTTGATTGCATTGTTCTCATATTACAAGCAGACAAAATGAAGAGATGTAATATGATACCTTCACTTTAGCTAAGATATGGTTATTTTTCAATTAATGATGGCATAATAATACAGAAAACAACGATTTTTTGAAGAAAGTCACAACAAGCTATCGATGATACTCTAGAAAGCCTATATCGTTGATAACCCTGTTCATAAAACCACAGCTGATTTCATCATTTGAATATAATTAGCTCATTTTCTTTCTAACAGCAAACAGCAATAGATAATCTAATCTTTTGAATACGTGTTTAGTTTAAAATGAGTCGAATTTCTACTCTGAAACAGAATTCGACCTCGAATAATGAATACTTTTAGAATAACATTTTTTATCTCAATTAATCTCAATTGCAAAACGCTATTTTCGAGCACGGATGAGGTGGATCCCTTATTAAATCTGTCTACTAGCAAATTCGACCATGACGCCTCTCGTTCAGACTAACGGTGATGGGGACAATTGGAATTAACTTGCGCGTCCTTGCGTACCTGAAAGTTGATCATTGATTCCGAAAAGTACGACGAACTTTGAGGATGATCTTAACATGACTGTTGGTGATCAAAAGCAGGGGCAGAAGGAGAACAAATCTGGGGAAACACTGTACAGTTGTTTCAATTGTTCCATGAAGCCGATGAAACGGATAAACAAAAAATGTTGATAGTAGCATAGCAGTGGTGGATGAATAGTCTCACAACAAAATCAACATGACTACAAAGTATCAGGTGACATAAAATCGGTTGTCTAGCAGAGTAAAGGTGACAGTTGAGCTTGAGAAACCGATTTGAGACTGTTTGGGTTGGAAAAAATAGTCAATAATGACTCGAGGAAATATCAAAAGGTAGCTTAAAACGTCTAGAGTTCCGTATATATACATCGAGTCTTTATGCCACGCTGTCTTAGGCTCATATCACAGTGACAGGACTCTCAACAACAGTTGTGTGCGGTTCTATTATAAATACGGTAAACCTACGAGCCGAGTTTTTCGTTGACAATGAACAATGAGTAGTTTGAAATGATGCAGTGCTTATTGCCACTTAAGAGTGGTCGGTGAAGCTCATTCAAGCGTCTTTAATGTCTATAATTGGATCAAATTTTACACGAACGTCAGTGTTGTTTACACTGTTATTCTTGACTGTAGAAAATAAGATGTTTGATCTTTCTTCATGACAGGCCTTAGCATTGGAAATGGCAACATTTAAATACTCCTGCATGAGAAGGACATGTTCAACAATTAAATTGTAGGATATCAAATTTCTACACGTTGAGAAAACATAATAATTAAGATAAATATACATAACATTTTGTGAGAGCCCGCCAACTGCGCAGTAGGCCTTCGACGCCCAGATTTATAGCACCAAGTAAAGCGAGACAGAGAGCATTCGGAGGATAAACTTTCTATTCCCCCATCGGCTTTGCTTGGGATGCCCTACACCGTAAGACAAACCTTGACTAGCGAAAATGTGACCCACTCTGAGATTTTTTTTAGGATTTATGCGCCGAATAGTTAGTGTTCTAGTTCGGAGGGAGTAATGAAACTCTGACCAGTAAATGTTAAAATTCGGAGGTAGTAATGATACTCTGACCAGTAAATGTTACAGTTCGGAGGGATAAATGAAACTCTGACCAGTAAATTAAACTTGCGAATGTTTACTGTCATTCACTGTGGACTTGAGAGGATGGGAAATAATTTAAAATCTCCATGATAGCTCACGGACTAATGCTTTCGGCAT
>SDVV010003826.1:0-20889 GCA_016164225.1 Gammarus roeselii | reverse complement strand
TGTATATACATACCCAGCTAATGCAATTTCTAGTATCTTCCTAAATCTCCATAATTTGCATAGAAAAGAAACACTTCCCCACATTCAGAAGCCTAATCGACCAACATTGGTTGAGTGGGATTTCAATCCGGAGGTCGATTTAACCCTCACTAAAATTGTCACTGATGACGTAAACGCCTTGAAACACGTCAACCCCATACATTTCACTGTATATGACAAAAATTAAATGAAAATAACGGGAAATTGTAGGAATAGAAAACAAGTCAGCTCATCAGGACCATCAAAAGCTTCCTCACAACATTTGCGTCGTACGGTATGAACAATTTATTTCAAATTCCCTTGGAGCTACAGTCCCTCTACCACGAGTAAAGCAAATATGAATGATAACAAACGATTAAACAACACAGCTGATCTGGACTTCAGCTGATTTCGTTACATATAACAGCTCATGGTTAGTTATTGAATGATCATTTATGGTAGGCTTATCTTCTATTCGTCAGCATTCGACTCCTGCAAGAGTTTGTGAGAAATTTTCATTTCTTTGTTCATTTACTTCTTTTTTACCATAGAACAATGATGCTTACAAAATCAAACTGTAGCCTCTCCTAGGCACACATATAATTCATTTGGTAGGCGGGCAAAATTGTTGAGGGTTACTTGGATCCTTATGACAAAATTACTACTAAAAATTAAACAACCGAGATAACATGCATGCGTCAATAAAAAACATTTACATAATGATATCGTGTCCAGGTCTTTACAGCTCGACCTTTTCCACAAGGCTTCAACGCTGCATATTTAGCATTGTTTCCCTTTACTATCTAGAGAAACATGTCAGTGATCAACATGACTTTGGACCATGTCAAATACCATGATATGCAGGAATCAACCACGATCAACCACATCCTGTAAACCTTCTTGTTTAGGTTTATTATTCGAGGAAGCTGGAGAAGTTTCCTTTGTTATTGGTAACGTGTCGTAATCGTGGGCTTGCTGCAGGAGTCTCCACTAGGTGGATTTCTTCTAAATTCGATGTGTGAAACATCTGATTACCGATAGAATTCTTTTAATCTTCCGAATGGCTGTTCGGCGATAGGTTTCATCTGGCACCTGTGATATATGTTATGTTTGTCTATAGGTTCGATCTGGCACCTATTATTTATGTTATGTTTGTCGATAGATTCGATCTGGCACCCATTATTTATGTTATGTTTGTCGATAGGTTCCACCTGGCACCTGATATATATGTTGTGTTTGGCGATAGGTTCCACCTGGCACCTGATTTAAATGTTGTGTTAGGCAATAGGTTCCACCTGGCATCTGTTATATATGTTGTGTTTGGCAATAGGTTCCACCTGGCATCTGTTATATATGTTGTGTTTGGCAATAGGTTCCACCTGGCATCTGTTATATATGTTGTGTTTGGCAATAGGTTCCACCTGGCATCTGTTATATATGTTGTGTTTGGCAATAGGTTCCACCTGGCATCTGTTATATATGTTGTGTTTGGCAATAGGTTCCACCTGGCATCTGTTATATATGTTGTGTTTGGCAATAGGTTCCACCTGGCATCTGTTATATATGTTGTGTTTGGCAATAGGTTCCACCTGGCATCTGTTATATATGTTGTGTTTGGCAATAGGTTCCACCTGGCATCTGTTATATATGTTGTGTTTGGCAATAGGTTCCACCTGGCATCTGTTATATATGTTGTGTTTGGCAATAGGTTCCACCTGGCATCTGTTATATATGTTGTGTTTGGCAATAGGTTCCACCTGGCATCTTTTATATATGTTGTATTCTCCAAAAAGATAACTTTGATTTATTCTCTGGATCGTGCAGTGATATTCACCGCGTCTATAGAGTGTGTAGATATCAAGAGATGACGTACAGCACAAATATTATGATATTTGGTGCTGACACGCGGTGCTGGCATAATGGAACTAACACCATGCTGCTGACATCATGCTACTAACATCATGTTGCTGACTTCACTGTGCTGACATATCATGCATCGCGGTGCTGGCATCATGTGCTGACATCACGGTACGCCATGACATCATGGTGCTGACATCACGATACGTCATGACATCATGGTGCTGACATCACGATACGTCATGACATCATGGTGCTGACATCACGGTACGCCATGACATCATGGTGCTGATAACACGATACGTCATGACATCATGGTGCTGACATCACGGTACGCCATGACATCATGGTGTTGACATCACGATACATCATGAAAACATGGTGCTGACATCACGGTACGCCTTGACATCATGGTGCTGACATCACTGTACACCATGACATCATGGTGCTGACATCACGGTACGCCATGACATCATGGAGCTGACATCACTGTACGCCATGACATCATGGTGCTGAAATCACTATGCCATGGCATCATGGTGCTGCCATCACGGTACGCTATGACATCACGGTACGCTATGACATCATGATACTGACATCACGGTACGCCATGACATCATGGTGCTGACATCACGGCACGCCATGACCTCATGGTGCTGATATCACGGCACGCAATGACATCATGGTGCTGACATCACGGTTCGTCATAACATCATAGTGCTGACATCACGGTACGTCATGACATAATGGTGCTGACATCACGGTACGCCATGACATCATGGTGCTGACATCACGGTACGCCATGACATCACGGTACGCCATGACATCATGGTGCTGACATCACTGTACGCCATGACATCGTGGTGTACGCCATGACATCATGGTGCTGACATCACGGTACGTCATGACATCATGGGGCTGACATCACGGTACGCCATAACATCATGGTGCTTACATCACTGTGCGCCATGACATAACTGTACGCCATTACATCATATTGCTGACATCACTGTACGCCATGACATCATGGTGCTGACATCACGGCACGCAATGACATCATGGTGCTAACATCACGGTATGCTATGACATCATGGTGCTGGCATCACGGCACGCCATGACATCATGGTGCTGACATCGCGGTACGTCATGACATCATGGTGCTGACATCACTGTACGTCATGACATCATGGTGCTGACATCACTGTACGTCATGACATCATGGTGCTGACATCACTGTACGTCATGACATCATGGTGCTGACATCACGGTACGCCATGACATCATGGAGCTGACATCACTGTGCGTCATGACATCATGGTGCTGAAATCACTATGCCATTACATCATGGTGCTGACATCACGGTACGCTATGACATCATAATGCTGACATCACTGTACGCCATGACATCGTGGTGCTGAAATCACTATGCCATTACATCATGGTGCTGACATCACGGTACGCTATGACATCATGGTGCTGACATCACGGTACGCCTTGACATCACGGTACGTTATGACATCATAATGCTGACATCACTGTACGCCATGACATCGTGGTGCTGACATCACTGTACGTCATGACATCGTGGTGCTGACATCACGGTACGTCATGACATCATGGGGCTGACATCATAGTACGCCATGACATCATGGTGCTTACATCACTGTACGCCATGACATCACTGTATGCCATTACATCATATTGCTGACATCAATGCACGCCATGACATCATGGTGCTGACATCACGATACATCATGACATCATGGTGCTGACATCACTGTACGTCATGACAACATGGTGCTTACATCACGGTACGTCATGACATCATGGTGCTGACATCATAGTACGCCATGACATCATATTGCTGACATCAATGCACGTCATGACATCATGGTGCTGACATCACGATACATCATGACATCATGGTGCTGACATCACTGTACGTCATGACAACATGGTGCTTACATCACGGTACGTCATGACATCATGGTGCTGACATCATAGTACGCCATGACATCATATTGCTGACATCAATGCACGTCATGACATCATGGTGCTGACATCACGATACATCATGACATCATGGTGCTGACATCACTGTACGTCATGACAACATGGTGCTTACATCACGGTACGTCATGACATCATGGTGCTGACATCATAGTACGCCATGACATCATATTGCTGACATCAATGCACGTCATGACATCATGGTGCTGACATCACGATACATCATGACATCATGGTGCTGACATCACTGTACGTCATGACAACATGGTGCTTACATCACGGTACGTCATGACATCATGGTGCTGACATCAAGGCACGCAATGACATCATGGGGCTGACATCACGGTACGCCGTGACATCATGGTGCTAACATCACGGCACGCCATGACATCATGGTGCTGACATCACGGTACGCCATGACATCATTGTGCTAACATCACGGCACGCCATGACATCATGGTGCTGACATCACGGCTCGTCATGACATCATGGTTCTGACATCACGGTACGCTATGACATCATGGTACGTCATGACATCATGGTGCTGACATCACGGTACGCCATGACATCATGGTGCTGATATCACGGTATGCCATGACATGATGGTGCTGAAATCACGGTACGCCATGACATGATGATGCTGACATCACGTTACCTTGCTCTGGGTTGGGTCAGTTCGGATGAAATTTTAACAAAAATTCTCCCAAAATTCAAGTAATTTACTTGAATTATTTAACGTCGAATTTCATTTCTTCACTGACTACAAACAGTAGAAAACGGAATAAAGGAAATTCTTTTCGTAGCGCAACGGGAAACATCCCCGACCGAGTCATGCATTGCACGCCCCACATCCAGCATGTCGCGGCTAAGACCCTTTGAGGTCCCCATATACTGCCACTTATTAAGCCTGTGCCCTGGCTGCTCTTGAACCCAACACTCTGTGTTCCAGGCAGAAACTCTCTGCTCTGTGTTAACAGTATTGTTCCTATTACAAATAGATTTACGTGCTGATGATGTTTTTGTAGAGTACGCGTAGATTGGATATTTGTGCTTGCCTATTATCATTAGGAGACTTTCACCAATACCTGCTTGCGAAGAAAACTTATACAGAAATGCAGACCAGTAATAAATCTCGATTAGGGATTTTTATGACTTGTAACGCAAAATTTATTGCTTTCAAACTTCCGATAAATTTTGGGGTAATTTTAATAGTATTTTATGCTTGGATGTTTCTTCTGAGGCGCGGCCTCCTACCTGCTTATTCTTTATGATTCATGTCTATAACATTATCCACGATGGAATTACATGGATCCTGATCCCGTTTGGACGCTCATGGAAGCCGATTAGGCTGCATCAGAGACGATCCTTCAAAAAAGGCAGTGAAAGTCTAGATCTGGCATGCGTGGCGTGTCAAAAAAGTAGTTTGCAAGTGCTGCAAAAGGCCACAAGAGGTCTCGAGAGGGCAGTAATGTGTGGCACTCCGCACTATAAAGTGTGGGACTTCGCATATGCGGTGATTTATGAGCAAATGATGATCCCTTGCAGTTTTCCTTCTGGTTGTCCTTCGAGTGAAGATGTTGCATCAACCTCGCTCAACAGACGACTGGGTTGATGCATCCCATCAGATGAGAATGTGTGCATTCGAAAAGTACAAGCGTACCCAAACAATACACGTGCGCCTAAACAGTACATCTGCACACGAGCAGTACTTGTCAACCTAAATGATGCATGCGTATTCAAGCAGTACATGTGTACCCAAACAGTACATGTATACCTAAACAGTTCAGATGTACCCAAACAGTACATGTGTACCCAAACAGTACATGTTGCCCAATCAGTACATGTGTTCTCGAATAGTACGTGTGCACCCGAAATTCACGTGTGCATCCGAAAAGGTCGTGTGTACCTAAACAGAACATATGTACTCAAACAGTACAAGTGTCCATGAACTCCTTATGTTTATCCATAACTAGTTGTGTACTCGAGCATTACCCGAGTACTCAGACAGAATATTCGAAACCAAACGGTACATGTGTACTCGAACAGTATCTGAGTATTCGAGCAGTAGGTAAGTCCGTACTGCATCTTTGTGGAATATCGTTATTGAAGCTAGCAAGCGTTTAGTGTAACGTTTCAGAAGACGATTTACGGGCTGGAGGGGTCCTGTTGTAGAGGTGGTTTACACTCTCTGGTTGTCATTTGGAGTTCATCCATGTTCAACGTGAATTATGCTCGTTCTTGTAGACGTCGATCTTAAGTTCCGTGTGTTTGTTAGAGAGGTTATCCGACAAGCTCCTCATCTTTGTAATGGTTTACTTAAGTCATCAGTGAACAGAAGCCTAGCTTTTTATAGCCGCACTCTTTGAGGCTCATGTCAGCCCCATTCTTGACCACTGTACCTGTGTAGAGATTCTTGGTTATATCCAGGATGTAACTTTGCTCGTTGTTGTTCAGAGACGATGGGTTAAACAGATGCATAGTACGTCTGTGGTATCGTATCATGACTGGGTGTTTCCTTTGAAATTTGTTATATATCAGTGATAGATTACTGAAAAGTGTTCTAGTAAAGCATTGAAGAGTTCGTTGTTTCGATTTAGTGGGCTTGGATTTGTACTACTTGAGGCATAGCATCAGTTAGGTCTAGGATTTTTTTTTGTTATAGATTCGAACAAGTATCGTGGTAAAAATAACATTATTCTCATGAACTCAGTGTTAAATATCAGATATTTTGAGAGGGCTTATATGTTCTTAGTCGTGAACCAGATCACGTGGGATATTGGAGTAGGATTTATCATCTGGGTGCGGTAGGATACGCCGTATATAATAGTCAATAATTGTCGGTTAGGGTAGAGTAGAGAATCTTATTTAGCAATTTTATAGTTGTTGTTGTATGTTTTGATTGGTTATCAGAGAAATATATCTAAATCAGGCATAATTTTGCATATTTTCATTGAATGTTGGGTATAAAATACACTTAATTGGATGTAATGATCCAAAATTTGGTACGTTTTACCTCTCGATACTGTATTTGGGTCCGTTTCAATGTAGTCTTGAAGAGCTGATCGATCGGTTTTGTGATGAGTGTTAGTGTTAAAATTCGTCAATAATTTATTGTACATCTCAATTATGTTATCCGCTCGCATGTCTTTACTAGATACTTATTCCCGCACGTCTTACTTATATAAATGTTTGTGATACGTTTGGAGTTTATACACTTAGAAGTACTTGATTAATTCAGGCTTTTGTTATGAAATTGTGTTCCAATTCAGAATATATGTCTTATTTGAGCATTCACCAGATCCACTTAAACATTTTCATTAAAGGATTGTGATAATGGCCCAAAACCTAACCCATCTTAACCTATTTTCCCCCTTTCATACTGGTATAATGTAGTTCTTTATTGATTTAAGCTTTATTAATATCAAACCTATCCACTTGACTCTGTAATTTTTTAGCAATTTTTAGCAGATTGTCTGCCTACATTTATCTATTCTTTTCACTTTACTTGTCACAAGTCCAGTAATACCGATTAGTTTCAAGTATTATTATGTCATCGCTCGTTAGTAGACTGTAGAGTTCAAAACGTTTATGTAAGCTTCTCGCATATGTCAAAGATGGTTACGGGTGTTAAAGCGTTAGTAAGTTTTATGAATGGTTTTGTTGTTATAATAAGATTTTTCACAGTGTTGGATGTGTTGCTTCTACCATTTTTCGTCTATTATAACAAATATTGAATAAATCCACTCTAACAATTTTTTCATACAGATCTGTGATGTAAGGTCCGCAGTCAACAAGATCTAGGCTATAAACCATATCTAAGGTACATAACTAGCTAAATATATATCAATGTACGACAACATAGATCAAATATCACTGAATGCAAGAAGGGTTACCATACAATGACAAATACATTAATACCTTGGCAAATTTTCGAGGGATAACACCTTACTTTAATAGCCAAGTTATCACTACAATATACCGACTTGACTCTGTCATCCCTCGAAATTTTGAAACTTTATTGAAATTTTGAATTTTGAATTTGTGTTATACATTTTTAACTCATGCAACGCGTATATAAACTTGAATATACAAATCCACACACGTACACAGCCCTATACACATACACAGTTGATGACCTAGGCGAGTAATGTTAGGCCAAATGTTTTGCGAAAAACCACATATAATCAACTTATAATAGCTAGCTGGCTACCGAGAATGGAGTCAGTGATACGTTGAGATCAAGCGGAGACGCACGTTCCGTCATAGAATATACATGAATGAACATTCATATCTCAAAATTTTGTTCACAAGTGCTGGACTAAGAAATCTCCGAAGATGATATGAGTCGGATTGAATAAATATTGACTAGTGTTGAAAATAACAGTTTTTCTCAAAATGGACAAACAAGAATCAAAAGAGTGGGAGATATCATTCATATATGGATGTAGGAAAAAGGAAGTCTGCTTTGGGTAACTAATGTGGATGCGTTACATTCGTATGTAAGTAAGTTTAGGGGGGAATAAGAAAAACAAATCTCGGAATTGATATGATCCAAGTGGAAAATCTTCATCATGATTGTAATAAAGCTGAGGTAGTGGACAACAAGTTATACCTAAGAACAAAAGAGAAACTGGATCGTATGCAAAATTTCTCATGATAAGAAGCTCAGAATGACTTTGAATTGGAGAAGATTCGAATGAATAGGGTTCAAGAAGAAGAAAAAATACATTTGTGGACACACGGGAACGGAACAGCCTTCGGTATTCGCATCAAAGATATGATGGAGTATATGAAGGATTTTGAGGGTATACTGAAATATAGTGATAAGTACGGTTGGATGACGAACAATGCTGTTTAAAAAACAAAAACCAGGTAGATGTTATTGATGATGCCAGCGAGGTCTGTAAATAATATCAATAAATACTAATAAAACAATTTATGTCCGCAATGAAATGTTTATATTATCATAAACTCAAAGGTTAAGTAATGAATTGCTAACATCGTGTCAGTCGGAGGTAACATCGAATTGTCGAAATCAGTAGAAGAATATGTTTCAAGGAGTGAAATGATGCCAGAAAACCTATCTCGAGGTAAATGATCTAGATGTGTTACAGATTGGTATGAAATAAATCAGAGTCCGATCAGATCTTGAAACGGAGTCATCGTTAAGAATATGAAAACTATAGGAAAGAGAACTGAAAATCCGAGATGCAAGTTGTCAAAGGTTGTAGAGTTATGAGGAGATATTGAAGTAAATTAAGAAAAACATGGTGTGAGGCTATGTGTCCGTTTGTATGAAACTGGATACAAATTTGAAATACTTGTAGCATTCAATCCTTCCAAGTTTGAAAATGGGGCCTCTCTGGTAACTAATACGGGTCGAGAGTGACAACGAAAAAAATAACATGTATGTTAGAGTGATATTTAGAGTTGTCTGGAGGGGTTCACATGCATATATCAGTGACTAAATTCCGTACGTAAGGTTAGGTTAGGTTCATGATGGGTGGGAATAACATGGTAAAGTGACGTAAAATTGTGTCAAAATCAAAAATAATATGAATTACCCGTAACATTCAAACCATCTAAGTTTGAAAATGGGTCCTCTCTGCTAACTTATATAGGATGAGAGTGACAACAAAATAAATGGCATATATGTTAAAGTGATATTTGGAGTCGCTTGGAGGGCTTCATATGTATATAGTAATGACTGAATATCATACATAAAGTAAGATTAGGTTAGGTTTTGATGAGTGTGAATAACATGTAAAATCAAGAATCATATGAAAAAATATATAACAATCGCAATAAACGATGTAATATGCACGTGGAACTGGATGAAATTTGCTAGATCGAAATTGAAAGTGTGTATCAAAACTGCATAGGAAAGATCAAAATGTAGAGTCAAGTGGAGAGGATGAAAATGAATATTTCATAAATCGATAAAAAAAGTATCATATGTATGCACGAAAAGTCGATCGATACTACATAATTCTTGGTTAGAAAAGGTTAAGTTAGGTTAAGGTGATTAGTTCTTTACACCTAACATGACGTGAAGCTGGCCCACATTAAATATGTTGTAACAATAACAAGGGATTTTGTTCTAATGGAAAAAAACATATATAAGAGGTCAAGTGCCTCAGATGTTAACCGATCCTGTGCATGCATTCAAAATGTGTGTGTGTGTGTGTGTCTACATTGTATCGGTAACTATCCCTGTATACGACGTCATTATACCGTGCCCGTTCCTGCATATGCGCACAAAGCGTGTTTGTGTGTACCTGGTGTGTGACAATAGGAGAAAAACTACGTAAAATAGAGCCGTGTGGAAGGAATTTGATATGTACATCGCACACAATAATGACTAAATATCATACATATCCATCAAACTTGAATGAAAATATATAATCATTGGTTAAGTTGGTTAGAATGACTAGATCTTTGAACCTAACATCGCGTATAACTGATCCACATTTAAAAATGTAACAAATTGAAGTGCATTAGTTCTCTTGGATCCTACCTGCTGAGTCTCATCCAAACATGTAACAGAGATATCGATAAAATTCTGGAATCTAAAGAGCTGCAGAAGAATATTTGCTGGATCAACTTGGGGAAAATGAATTCAACTGATTTTGATATGTTAAATATGCAGCCCCAAGTGCAGTTGCATGTATATCAATATCATACATAACCATTAAACTTAATAAAAAATACATAACTATTGGATAGAATAGGTTAGGTTGCCTAGGTAGTAATGTATTCGTCATTGTATGGTAACCCTTCTTGCATTCATTGATATTTGATCTATGTTGTCGTACATTGATGTATATTTAGCTAGTTATGTACGTTAGATATGGTTTATAGCCTAGATCTTGTTGACTGCGGACCTTACATCACAGATCTGTATGAAAAAATTGTTAGAGGGGATTTATTCAATATTTGTTATAATAGACGAAAAATGGTTGAAGCAACACATCCAACACTATGAAAAATCTTATTCAAACAACAAAACCGTGTATAAAACTTGCTAACGCTTTAACACCCATAACCATCTTTGACGTATGCGAGAAGCTTACATAAACGTTTTGAACTCTACAGTCTACTAACGAGCGATGACATAACAATACTTGAAACTAATCGGTATTACTGGACTTGTGACAAGTAAAGTGAAAATAATAGATATATGTAGGCAGACAATCTGCTAAAGATTGGTAAAAAACTACAGAGTCAAGTGGATAGATTTGATATGAATAAAGCTTAAATCAATGAAGAACTACATTATACAAGTATGAAAGGGGGAAAAATAGATTAAGATAGGTTAGGATGGGTTAGGTTTAGGGGTATTAACACAATCCTTTAGTGAAAAATGTTAGAGTGGATCTGGTGAATGCTCAAATAAGACATATATTCTGAATTGGGACACAATCTCATAACAAAAGCCTGAATTAATCAATAACTTCTAAGTGTATAAACTACAAGCGTGTTACAAACATTTATATAAGTAAGACGTGCGGGAATAAGCATCTAGTAAAGACATGCGAGCGGATAACATAATTGAGATTTACATTAAATTATTGAAGAATTTTAACACTAACACTCTACACAAAACCGGTAGATCAGCTCCCCAAGAATACATGGAAACGAACCCAAATCCAGTGTCGAGAGGTAGAACGTACCAAATTTTGGATCATTACATCCAATTAAGTGTATTTTATACCCAACATTCCATGAAAATATGCCAATTTATGCCTGATTTAGATATATTCCTTTGATAACCAATCAAAACATATAACAACAACTATAAAATAGCTAAATAAGATTCTCTAGACTACCATAACCGACAATTATTGACTATTATATACGGCGTATCCTATCACACCCAGATGATAAATCCTACTCCAATATCCCACGTGATCTGGTTCGTGACCTAGAACATATACTAACATATAAGCCATTCCAAAAAATCTGATATTTAACACTGAATTCATGAGAATAATGTTATTTTTACCACGATACTTGTTCATTCTATAACAAAAAAAATCCTAGACCTAACTGATGCTATGCCTCTAGTAGTACAAATCCAAGCCCATTTTGTCGTAACAACGAACTCTACAATTCTTTACTAGAACACTTCTCAGTAATCTATCACTGATATATAACAAATTTCAAAGGAAACACCCAGTCATGGTACGATACCACAGACGTAACATGCGTCTGTTTAACCCATCGTCTCTGAACAACATCGAGCAAAGTCACATCCTGGATATAACAAAGAATCTCTACACAGTGGTCAAGAATGGGGCTGACATGAGTCTCAAAGAGTGCGGCTATAAAAAGCTAGGCTTCTGTTCACTGATGACTTAAGTAAACCATTACAATGATAAGCAGCTTGTCGGATAACCTCTCTAACAAACACACGGAACTTAAGATCGACGTCTACAAGAACGAGCATAATTCACGTTGAACATGGATGAACTCCAAATGACAACCAGAGAGTGTAAACCACCTCTACAACAGGACCCCTCCAGCCAGTTAATCGTCTTCTGAAACGTTACACTATACGCTTGCTAGCTTCAATAACGATATTCCACAAAGATGCAGTACGGACTTACACCTCTAAAACATACATTCGTATGATTTTTGTGGAAAAAAAATCATACAACAATAACAACTATAGTAATAGGCAAACAAAATTATCTTCTCTGCTCTAATTACTATTAAAATTGTACTACATTGGGTATCAATCATAGTAAATCAGAAATGAACGTAAACGCAACGAGCTTTTGCCTAGGGGACTCTCTAAATCCTTCTAAATATTGAAGAATGTTCTTACAATAAACATACAATTACCTAACCGCAAGACAAAGTTTGTAACGAATGGGATTTTCTATATCTATAATAACCACGTCTAACATTGAACCAAGATGTAAAATATATATATAAAACACTAAATATATACAACATGTGACTAAATTTGACCTGAAATAATGTTCTAAATTGCAGTTACAAACGTAATATATTCCGATATTGTATTAAATACCCAATACCCTGCATCGAAGATGGAAATTCAAAAGAGAACATACAAAACTTAAAGACCCATACTAAAACTCACGAGTTATAACAAAGTAGGAAGAATTATGCAATAACCGACCAAATTATGCCTGAAATAGTGTACTACATGGACGATGCATACCTAAAAATATCCTAAATTCTATAAAAGTTAACATAAATCAACCGATAATTACTATGAATACATAACATAATATAATAACTTACAATAAATCCATTTCGTTCAGGTATTCTTGCTACTAGAATGCCGCGTCAATGGAATACCAAAACTGGATACTGCGTTACGGAGTATACAGAATCTCGTAACGAAGATACAGTATCCTAAGAAATATATACATTAGCCCACAAACTGCCAGACTAATAATCCATACTATTCCTAAAGATATTACATACATATGAAATAAATAGATGGGAAACACAAAACATTGCCTAAAATTCAATATCAGGTTGGTACCGTACAGGGTCGCTCGCACACTCAAGTCTGCAAATTGAGTTATAGGACATACCATCCAACACTAATCCTATTAACAGTATATATAGTGATAAATAAACAAAACAGACAAATATCCCAACACCAACCGCTACTAAAACCAACCCACCAAATGAGTCAACTATACTCTTGGGTGATTCTCATTTGGAGGAATGATTCAGTCATCCTGTGAATTTTGTATATATTTTCCTTCATCGGATATCTCACAGCATAGAAAAAATTAATGAAGAAGTTACTGTAGGAATAAGTAAAGCTTAGCGCAAAGGTACTGATTAATAAAATCAGATAAAAATAACAATAAACTAATTGAATATATGCTACGTGTAAATTGATCAATATCGAACGACGTTGAAATGTTACTAAGGTTGACCACCGCCCTACGGGAAAGTCTGCATTAACATTAACTCCGGTGGAACATGGAAGCAATTTCTACTACTACAAGGTTGAAAAAAAATCATCATGAAGGTGTCCGGGAAGTGGGTCTTTTTAATCTATAATACTACATATTGATTATTATCCATAAAAATTATCTTATAAATATGACATGCAACGAAGTTGCAATACCCCCCAAGCATTGAAATGCTAATACCCTTATGTAATAAAAAATAACAATCGAATAATCCGAAAAGCTATCCGTCTGTCCACTCACTGACTCCCGTCCTACCCTACGCCCTCCTCTCCCCGTCAGAGGTTGCATGCATCGCGGCTGACCCCCGCCCCGCCCATAAGTGACTCTAGAAAGTGGTTTTCGTAGTCCTATCTACTACTTGTATTGATATACGTTAGGGCCCGAACCAAGACCGTTAAGGACCAATTGTAGAAGAGGAAATAATCATTTCCAGTGCTTATAGTAAGGCCATGTTTCCACACAAATGCCCACCTCATGTCTATTGTCCAAGGCCTTCAGTCAGTATCAGCAACATCTTCATGTTTTAGTACAATTGACTGAAATTAGGATGTTCATGAGCGTAATTTTTGATGTTCATGAACATTTTTTTTTGTAAAATAAATTGTCTGAGACGTTCATTGAGCATCGTTGAGTGGCCAAGTTTTCGGCTGTTAAATTTTTGGAAACTGCTTTTCCATTTCGATCATGTTTGTCGTATATGTTTCAAAGGTAAGGCTTACCGAGCGCCGACCTTTTGGCTCTTAAATACGGACCTAAATAAGAAATTACATAAAGGAGTTAAATGATATTAAGTATACACGGCTATATGGTTTTGTGCCAACAGCCTGCACTGTGTCGAGTATTATTTTCTTTCCCTTTTTTGAATATGACACGTTATTATCATTTTTGTTATACACTAAAACACACCATAATGTTGAACACTTGATAATCGACTCACTTGGGGAAAAACACACCTGTGTATATTTATATATATACATGTACATTTACTCACTTGGGTTTTGGCTGGGTTTCTATCTTCAGGAATGGCCACTTCAATGGCGTCGAGGATCATTCTTCGATACGCTGTCGATACACAGTCACCATGTAAACCATAATGATGCTAGAATCTATACTAGCTCTACGTCACCCTACGTGAGCTTGTACGGGTTAATCTGTCCACCTATCTTAAACTAATCGTCTACTCCTTCTAGTCAACATCATCCAGTCACGAGTGGTGTGAAGATAATTATTCACTGCAGATGTATCCTACACTTCATGCCACATGTCGTCTGAGCACTTGATTTGGAACTACACACCCTCAGGCATACCAACGCGTACTAACTGCCCCTAGGTTGCCAGACCCAGCGATCAAAACCTGCAAGTCCAACGACTCTTGGCGCCAAAATACATGTGCTCACTTTCTCAAGACACTCGACATGAAAGAAGGTTTACTTCTACTCTAATAACCAAACGTATGCTTTCTTACCATAATTTATTCATATTACCTCAAAACCATGATATGCATTTAACTGCTATATTTAACTTAGTGATTTACTCCCAAATGAGGGAACTAGATTTACTTCATACGCTCTAAAACTATAGAAGGAAAACGACCAGACAAGCACAGTGGCGTGAAAACATGCAGAAAAGAAGGGAGGAGAGAGGATGGAGTCAAAGGTCCACCGCTCCACCAATTCCAAGCTCAGACGTTCTCCGTCACATTCATGCTGGACCAGATGGCTCCCATAAACAATATACAGGTTACAGTTTTCCTTCCTCTGACGAGGCATTGTAGGGTTTTTGTTCCCCACACACTTCCGTCTGAGAGAAAAGCGTATTTTTACTCATTGTAACTAAGTGACGATACGTTTCCTTGCTGCTCATGCTGCTGCCCTTTGTGGTCTGGCTGCCTTTGGATTGCAATCAGCTGTTGTACTTAAGCTGTCTCCCTAGTCACGGGGGACCCGGCAAATTTTGTTCCCTTGCCCGTCGTCCGCATCGGGAAGGGGTGCCTGGTTTGGTTCCGGCCACTCGGGAGATACCTCCGAAAATTCTCTTGTTTGTACTTCTAATAGAGAGAGTAATACTACCGGTCGACTGACAGTCCCACCGCGTGTTTTTAATTTCACGCCTTGTACGTAACTATCTTTTCCTTTGGGAAGGTCGATGACCCGGCCCAGGCTCTATAGTAGCCTGGGACCCTCTTTGTGGATCTGAACTATGTCACCCACTTTGGGTGCAACGATTTCCTGGTATCTACGGCGTTATGCCGAAGAATGGTCATGTACTCTTTTCTGAACCTCATTTGGGAACGGTGCAAAATCTTTTGGACGTTTTTCTGACGGCGCGTGAGGAGTTCTGCTGTGAACACGGAGGGATCATATTCTTCCTCCGGATCAGGCGTTGCGACAGGTATGCTATCCAGACGATATCCGAGCATCAGCTGGGATGGCGTCAGTGGTTCATAGTCATCAACCGAGTCTGAGATGGATGTTAGCAGACGGTCATTGAGGTCCGCTTCTCTCTCACGAAGTACGGTGTGCAGTTTGTTTTCTATCACCATAGCTCTGTGTAACGTTTTCTGAAGACACAGTTTGACCATCTTCACTATCCTCTCAAAGAAGCCTCCAAACCAAGGGGCCCGACTGGATTTAAAATGCCACTTGCATTTATTTTGATTCAGGGTATTTCGTACACTAAGATGCTCCTCCCAAGATTGATAGAATCATGGCGGAACTTACAAAGTTTGATCCGTTATCACTGATCAGCATTTGGGGATAGGAACGACGAGCGGAAAATCTTTGAAGGGTTCTTAGAAATGCTTATGCGGACTGGTCCATGGCAACTTCCAGGTAAACCGCTCGAGTGGATGCACAGGCGTACAAGGCGATGTACTTTTTGTCAACTTGAGTCTTTTTCTTAACATATAGGGGACCGGCATAATCTACACCAGTTACCGCAAAAAGACGTGACTGACTAACTCTATAACTTGGTAGAGGAGGGGTTGGTGGTCCATGGAAATGCATCCCACGGTCCCGTCTACATTGCATGCACTTCCTAATTATGTTTTTGTCTCTTTGTCGGGCTCTCGGTATGAACCACTTTTGACGTAGGCTGGCCACGACGTGGTTTATTTCCATGTGGTGTCTTGTTTTGTGACTCTCTTCAATGATCATATAAGTGATCCGATGTTTTGCACGTAGAAGAACATGATTATTTACAGATTCCTCTACCTCAGCTTCGACGAGTCTACTTACCACTGCAGATTTTGTCACGTCCGAGCGTTAGGTTGAGTTGCTTCATCAGTTGAGTGGAGCGCCTGGAACTGGGATTGCGAATTATTTTTACCTCATCCGCAAAGACTTCTTGCTGAAGTGCTTTGACTGCCCAGCTCTCAAACCATTCCCTCTCCTTGAGAGTCAGACTCATTGGTTGTCTCTTACCATTGTTCACCAACTTACTATTAGGATTACCATTTGACTTACCATTAGGATTAACATTTGACTTACCATTTTAACACTCCTTTGACTTACCATTTGAACTTCTCTTTGACTTACTATTAGGATTACCATTTGACTTACCTTTCGACTTACCATCTACCTTACCCTCTAGGCACTCTATGAACTTCTTCACAAAACCCAGAGTATTGATCAACTTCTTGAAGGTGCAACATTTGTTTGCAACTGCAAGTTGGAAAGGCTTGGGGGTGGGATCTCTTCATCTTTATTTAGTGTTACTGTGTGCACTTGAGTTGGAAAGTTTTCCCACTCCTGGAGTTCCACAATGTTCTTGGGTCCATGCCACCACAGGTGACTTGACTTGAGTTTCCTTGGGCTAACTCCTCGAGTTATCAAGTCTGCAGGATTTTGATTAGTGGGAACATAGTGTCAGTTAGCATTGGGGAGAGCTTTCTTTATGTCTAGTTTCCGGTCAGCCTTGCTCCAAGTAATGCTGCAGTCAATTCCAATATTGCAACAGAAAGCATTTTTTCAGGTGGAATCCATCCCTTTGCCATCAACAGTGTTGCTTTACCTTCACTGACCCCATACACAACAGTTCCATATGCTACTGTGGAGGCATCTACAAATGTGTGTGGGTCGCTGACTTACCAATTTCTGCGTTGCGTTTGACGGGTATGTCACCCATCATTGAGAACTCTTTCTTGATCTTCTCCCATTTTGCTTCAGTGGATTCTGGAAGATCATCATCCCAAATCACATTTGACTGCCAAATCTCCTTCATTATGAATTTAGCTTTGATGGTGATGGGGGTCAATAATCCAAGAGGATCAAACTGTGCGGCTAGACCACGCAAGTTGGTTCTCATAGTTGACTTACCTGATTTCAGCTCTTTGGGAGCTACTGCTAAGGTGTCCTGGTCTGTGTCTCATCTGAGTCCCAGGACAGAAACAGTGGGTCTGACATCTGACTCACCTTCCCTTTCTGTGATCATTTTGAGCTCTGGGTCATTTGTTGCCCATTCCCTGAGGTTGAGCCCAGTTTTACCTAAGATTTCCTTGTATGAACCATGGAATTATTTTAACTCAGTCTTTGTTGATGCTGTGATCAAGAGGTTATCCACATTGATATTCCTTTTGATCTTATCAGGAATGTCCCTTTGCCCTCTATACTTTACCAAGTGGTGGTCAATGGTTGCATTAAGGATAAATTGGGAGCAGGCTGCTCCAAAAAGAATGACCTCAAAGAGATAGGTGGCTTTGGGACGGTCAGGATCCTTGGGGTCTCTAGGCCATAGAAACCTAGTAAAATCCCTGTCCTGCTAATTTAACCCCTACCATCAGGAATGCCTTTGCAATGTCAGAACAGGCGGCTAGTGCCCCCAATCTGAATCGCATCAACATTTGTGGTAACTCAGGGACCATGGATGGTCCAGGAAACAAACGATCATTTAGGCTTACTGCATCAATGTGTGGTTTAGCTGAACAATCGAATACCACACGCATGGGTGTTGTCGGAGAATCCTTTTTTACTGAATGGTGTGGAAGGTAATGACAAACATCCATCAGTTTCATGTTACTCACCTTTTCGATAAAACCTCTCTGCAACTGTTCTTGCATTACACTTTCATTGAGCTTCAAGAGTTCAGATTCTGACCTCAAACGCTTGAGATTGCTTACCAGACTCCCTTGTGCCAAATGATAATTGATTGGCAGTGTGGGATGAGATGCCTTTCACGGCAATCCAGCTACATACTTACCTTCAGAGAATATGATGTTTCTGTTGAACTGCTCTAGGGCTGCCTTATCATCTGGGTGACCTTCCTCTGGCAATATCCCGATGGCATCTAGCTTCCACAACAGGTCGACATCTCTTTCAGGTTCCTTGTTGACTGCAACCTTGAGTGCAGTGATTACACTTACCTGTGGGGATGCCAACTCTCTGTTTGTTATGGGTCCAGACAACATGTCTCCGAGCTTTGATGATATTATTGTGACCCCTTCATCCTGTTCTTCAGGAATGATGAAGCTATAATAGTAGTCTGCTCCAACGAGCAGGTCTACAGGGTAGTGGACTGTATTATCAAAACAATCAGCCAGGTTACGTCCTTTGGCTGTTAACCTTTGAGCAAGCTCATTTACTCCATTCATGTGAAGTCTTTCATCAAGAGTGTCAACCACTATCACATCCATGGATATGCTCTCATCTGTTGGCACATCAATTGTGACAGTGGTGATGTCATACTCAGTTTTAGTATCTTTACTGTTAAAACCATCGATGGTCAGGGTGGTATGACGACATGATGTCTCACCTCTCAGTATTCCTCGTTTAAAGGAGGATCTCTGCGCGCCCTGATCAAACAAAGCTCGCACAAGCTTTGTTCCATCTTTGGTTCTCAAACTTACCATCGCTGTGGGTAGAGCAGTAGCATTTCCACATCCTGCTGCCAGAGCATTTACAATAGCTTCACTAGCAGGACTATTTGCTGCAGGACCAGTAGCCACAGCAACCATACCTTTCTGATTACATAAAGACGTGTCATCATCTGATCGTGAATACTTACACCTCTTTTGTTACATAAAGCACTATGGTGACCAGTCTTATAACATATTTTACACAATGGGTCTTTTTCAGAGCAATCCGTTGCAATGTGGCCCACCTTGAAGCACTTGTGGCAAAGGCGCAGCTCAAATACTCGAGCTTTCCTTGCCTCGGTGGTCTGGTAGTTTGGGCATCTCTACACAGAGTGATCTGCTGAACATAGACCACACCCAGAAGTTCCTACCTGAAATGACCCAACAGTGCTCAGGGGCTTGGAGTTATCCACCTGTTTCCCTCTGGAGTGATTTCCATTCTGTGCTGATATTTGAGTGCCAGCAGTTTGCCTTTGCTTCCCAGGATTTTGGGATTCACCTTGTGTGTCACAGTCTTCCATCCTAGCTATGACTTCTCGCAGTGCCACGAGGAAATTTTTCATGTTCGAGGCTTCAGAATTTTCTTGTGACCGTTGCAAGCTTCTAGAATGGTGGGAGGTAGTTTCCTCTTGAGCAGGTTGACTAGGAAGAAGCTGCAATTTGTGCACGTGTTGCAGTCTATCACTGCAGTCTCCAAGTGACACAATTGAGCCTCCATCCTTTGTCTGAACTCCGGCAGGGATGCTAAGTATCCCGAACTTGCATAAAGATGAGCTATTTGCATAAAGATGAGCTATTTTTATGCGTAACGCATCTTCAAACTGTTTCTTTTCAGAGCAATCTGTTGCTCTGTGGCCCACCTTGAAGCACTTGTAGCAAAGGCGCAGCTCAAATACTCGAGCTTTCCTTGCCTCGGAAGTCTGGTATTTTGTGCATCTATACACAGAGTGATCCCCTGAACATAGACCACATCCAGATGTTCCTACCTGAAATGACCCAACAGTGCTCAGGGGCTTGGAGTTATCTCCCTGATTCCCTCTGGAGCGATTTTCATTATGTGCTGGTCTCTGAGTGCCAGCAGTTGGCCTTTGCTTCCCAGGATTTTGGGATTTACCTTGTGTGTCACAGTCTTCCATTCTAACTATGACTTCTCGCAGTGCCATGCGGAAATTCTTCATATTCCAAGCT
>SDVV010003825.1:0-20889 GCA_016164225.1 Gammarus roeselii | reverse complement strand
AAACGAACTTGCGGATTCGCTTGCTAAACTTGCATCTACTCACCAAGAACAATTTTTTGCAACACATTACCGGGACTGGTTCCCTATCATCAATTCCCATATAACATCCCGATGGGATGAAATGTGGCAGCAGAGTGGACAAAAGATGCTTTCAGTCAAGCCCTCAGTCGGAGAATGGGAAACGAAGTTCACCAACAGAAAAGACCGAATGTTCATCAACCGCTTGTGCACGGGACACACGTGGATAACTCACAAACCAACTGATGGATGTCGACATAGGACCAAACGCACCACCTTGCCCCTGTTGCCACCAAGTGGCTATCAGCGTGAAGCACTTACTGATGGATTGCAACGCACTCGCGGCAGCCCGACGAGCGTTCCTAGATCCCCCGTGCAACCTACAAAGCCTACTCACGGACCCAACCTACCGTAAAAAGCTTATTGCTTTGGGTAAACATACCGGACTTTACGAAGCTGTCTAAACCTAAAACACCTGTGCGAATGAGGTGGTCCCTCCACCTCACTACGCACAAAAACATCTACTCATTTTACGAAGATCCGCATTAACTCAATACTCTCTCGTACGCGCTAATACGCGAATATGCCACAATTAAAATATGTACTGACTTCAACTTGACAAAGCTAATATTTTCACGCACGAGGTTGTGTGGACTTACCTAAACCAACGACGGTCGCGCCCTACGGGGGAGCCTATTATGACTCACGTTGAGGCTCTGGTGGAAATGAGGCCCAAATCAATCAATCTATCTTTCCAAAAACCTGGCCAGCCTACCAATGAATTGACCAAGTACCTCTCTATAGATCTCACCTCGTGTGTAGCGAAGGTTCTGGAGAAGATTGTGAATGCCCGACTTACTCGGCACCTAGAAGCGAACTCACTCCTCTCCCATTTACACTTCGTATTCCGAAAGATGCCATCAGCTCAGCACGCATTATTACGCGTTGTGACTGATGTCCAAGGGGCCTTGGACCGCAATCAACACACTGTTTGCGTTTTCTTTGACCTTGAGAAGGCATATGATACAACCTGGCGCTATGGCATCTTTCGAAAAATCCACCGGATGGAACTCTGAGGTTACTTAGCATTTTTCATCAGGAACTTCCTCCAGCGGAGAGTCTTCCGGGCCAAAATCAGCAATCACCTATCGGATGTACATACACAAGATGAGGAGGTCCCCCAAGGTAGCGTCCTTTAGTGTACTCTATTCGCGATTGCCATTAATGTGATCACGGGGGTGATCTCTCCCTTCGTGAATGGGTCACTGTACGTTGACGACTTAATGAGTTACCCATCGGCGCCAGTTTCATGTCAACTCTAACGTCAACTACTGAGTGCAATTGCCCAGGTGGTTGCCTCGACAGAATCTCGAGGCTCTAAAATATCTAAAAGCAAAACATGTGTACTTCAAATCCATCGGTCTCGCACACACACGGAACCAAACCTCAGGCTTTATAGAGAAATGGTCCCTTTCCTACCTACAGTCCGCTTTCTAGCACTAATATTCGACCAGAAGCTAACCTGAAAGTACCACGTGCAGTAGCTTAAGATAGACTGCTTACAGCGATTTGTCATGCATCGGATCACATCACACTTCACCTGGGGTGCAGATAGAATAACATTATTACGCCTTTACCGCGCTATCATCCGGTCCAAACTGGACTATGGGAGCGTGGTCTATGGCTCCGCGAAACCAAATATCCTCAAAACAGTGGAACCAGATCACAATGCCGTCCTTCTCGCTTGTACTGGAGCTTTCCGCTCCTCCCCAATTGTCAGCCTTCTTTGTGAAACTGGTGAGCCTATTCTTGCCCTGCGACGAGAACAAATTGATCTCCAATTTTATTGCCATGTTCTTGCTTGCCCCAGCTCTCCTACGTGTACCACAATAAGACAGCACCATCCCAATCATGCTCCTTCCTCGAGCTTTTTGAAACGCATCGAGTTCCTCACTGTTGAGCTTGGACTACCACACATCAGAGTGGACCCTCTCCCGCGAGATGCTATTCCTATCTGGCGTTTACCAGAAATTATGCTCTGCCCTCACTATTTTACTGGCCGAAAGGCAGATGTTGCATACCAAAATCCTTATAGCCCATGCGGAGACTCATCACGCTGGTAGCTTGCATATCTTCACTGATGGATTAAAAGACGACAATGATGTGGGCTGTGCAGCGGTGCTCCCCGGGCGCGTCGTCACTAGGAAACTCCCGCCATCAGCATGAGTTTTCACTGCTGAACTCACGGCCATTGCCAATGCTCTCTTGGCGGCCGATACTCTTGCAGATGCCAATATCTCAATCTTTAGTGATTCGCCTAGTGCGCTTCAAACCCCAAAGATCTTCAACAATTGCCACCCTGTCGTTACAGCAACCTTGCGTTGGCATGGGCGATTGTTCTGCAGAAACAAGAACGTTCGTTTGTGCTGGGTTCGGGCCACTGGGTGGTGGGTAATGAGCGGGCGGACGAAGCGGCGTGAAGAGCTGCAGCGTCCACTCCCATATAAAGACTTTTACCCTTTGATTGTAAGATCTGTGCGAAATAAATTGAACATGGAATGGTCTGATGTTCCTATGAGAAATAAATTGCGTACTAATAAAGACCCACCGCACTCTGGGTCTCATCAAGCAACTGATCTCGACGGACCGAGGTAACTCTATGCAGATTGAGAATTGGACATAGAAGGCTAACGCACAGACACCTAATGGAAGCGTTGCCACCACCTTACTGCATGGACTGTTTAGTCCCTCTTACAATAGCCCATGTCTTGGCAGAATGCCCCACATGGACGGAATGTTGATGCACATACTTCCCCAGGAGCCGGTTCTTGGACCTTCCTAATATACTCTGCCTAATGCTTACTGAGTTCCCTCAGAGGCAATTCAGTGCGGAACCGCTTCTCAGCTACCTTCAAAAAACCAGCCTCCTAACTGAAATCTGATCTGTTGTGAATTGATCATACTTAATCTTACTTACCGAAAGACTTCTCCATCCCGGAGGACCATTGTTTCCTTTGCTCACTTTCAGTAGGATACATTTGTGACCCCTCTATATCCCTATAAACAGTAATGACCTAAGCATGCCGTGAGTCAAAACAATCCTGTAGACTGACGATGATATGTCGATGACTTGATGCAGCGCTGGCTGCTGGTTTGACGTTCGGTGCCAGAAGAACATTGACTCCAGTGCATTAGAAAGCCTTGACACTCTAATCTAATCTTGAATGTATATGAGAAAATTCATAAAGGGTCATGCATTTTGATTTTTAAAACCATGTAACTTGGTACACCCTGTATCTTATTGGCTACACTTAGTTGTTTTTCTCTTGAACTTGTTAATACTAACATGGTAGCCACACCCAGTAACATGGTAGCTGCACTCAGTCACATGGTAGCTACACTCAGTAACATGGTAGCTACACTTTTAGTAATATAGCGACACCCTGTAGGTAGGTGCCGTAGTAAGCAAAAATTTGTTTATGGTTAGTCTGTAACCGGAAAAAGAAATTCGACTTTCCCCTTGTGGAATTTAACTTCATATATAATTTTTTTTCGGTACTATGTGTGGAAAAAGCCTTTTAAAGGGTAATATTAATCAAATTTCCGAGGAGTTTAAATATAGAGCAAAAGTGGACATTGAAAATTTCACTTCGTTTCAAATCATAAAAATTTTTGCTCGCTACTTTACATCGTGAACGCGGTAGCTATACCCTTTAATATGATATGTGCACATAGTAACATGGTAGCAACACCCTGAAGGGAGGTACACCCTGTAACGTGGTCGCTTCGCAGTGTAACATGATGAGTACACCTAGTAACATAGTAGCCATACCTGTTACAGGGTTTAACTGACATATTACACCCTGTAACGTGGCAGCTACACCCTGTAACATGATGGGTACACATAGTAACATGGTAGTTACACCACGTAGGTAAGTACAACCTGTAAAGTGGTAGCTAGACACAGTAACCTGATAGCGGCACACAGCAATAGTGCACTGTTTTTTGGTCAGGTGCTGCTGCTGAACATTTACAGCGACCTGCTGGCGGTGCTGACGGCTGACTGCCACATCACCGTCTATCACCTCAGTTTGCCCCCTGCCGGTAAAGGTGGGTCCAGTGTCTTCTGTTGGTAATTTACAGTTGTGTAGGAACCACCTTCAGGATGCTAGTTATTAAACCCAGCGCTAGCGCGGTGGCATTGTAATAGACAGTGCTATTGTTTTCTCTATGGAGTGATAGCTAAATTATACATTATTAGACTGGGTTTGGGACCATCTCAAAGTATTCAGATATTCTCCTACCGTTGTTAAGTTTTCATGACTTGCAATACAACTGTTGAAAGATTTCTGAAGTAGCTACTCCAATACAGAGCCGATTGTTTTCAACATTCATTTATAGCAATAGTCATATTTTGAATTTAACAAATATATACTTTCTGAATTGCATCTTCTTATGCTGTTCTAAAGCTATTCTAACATCCTATACATAATTGGAAAGGTGTGTAGAGTGATGCTATATAACAAAGAATTGTTTATTTTAGTTCAGAAATTGAATTTACAATGTATTGAAAATTGTTTAAAAAACTGATAAAATCTTGTCAATTCTATCTTCTCCTGCAATTTTCAAGTTATCCTGGCATGCAATAGATCATTTGAAAGCTCTTGTGGAGTATTACAATAATAATTTTTTTTTTTATTTGTTTCAAGTTTTTGTGTAAATGAGTTTCAATTTATAAATAACTTTGCGTTTCTTTTATTCGGATCTCCATATATTGTTTTGAAGTTGTCATTGCACTGAATAAATCTTCCTCACACCTTGGAGAGTACTAATATTGAATGTACCTTTTTTTCTTCAAAATTTGATTTGTAAAAACGTTTCGTGATTATTTTTATTTAAACCCCCAAAATAATGGCAGGTATCGCCTCTACAGATTCAAAGTCTCCATTTCACACAATAAATTCTTTCTTTATGAGTACTTTCATGAAATTAAGAATGAATGTTTATTTGAGAAATGATAAACCTTCTAAAGACAATTCTTCTTCTTCAATTAACTGATTTTTTTCCTCCGCATGGTCTACAATTTTATAGAGATCATATTGTGCAGTAAATATTTGTAAAGATTTCTTTCGGAAGTTTTCTTATTTAATCATCCCGTAAGAGGAGGAGTCCTGATCTCGCCCACTTCTGTGCCACCAGGTGCAAGGCCTGTAAGCACAACAAAACTTGAAGATGCAAGCATTCCATACCTCAGATATCGAACCAAGTTTTCATTTTTACAAGTATCACATGATATCTGGGAGATATGCTTGTTCCACTGCGACACACTGCGACACAGTATCACATGATATCTGGGAGATATGCTTGTTCCACTGCGACGAACAACGTATAGTCTTAGATTTTTCTCATCCACATCTTAGACTTCACATGAACCCTTGAACTTTCTGCTATCTTTTGCTATCTTGCAGCTAAGTACTCAGGAATGCAGTGCTGTCAGCTGCACAGCTGTTCGTAATTCGTTGCTCGCCTTTATTATGAACGTCCACGAGACACCTATCTCAAACTAGCTGCTGATGACCCTGCAAGGGAAAACATGTTTACTCCGTTGAGCTCTGATAGAAGCAACTATAGCTTGTTATTTGATAATGCTTGCTTGTATAAGTAAACATAGTGATTCTTTCAGCATCCTTTAAAATTTGGAAAGCGTGTGATCAAATGCATTTTTCCAATGTGTAACTACAACTATTGACTTAACATTTATGAGACAATAAAGTAAATAAATAAAACGGATTGTGTCAGCTCTGATATCCGAAGTTGCTATCTCTTTTGCTCGGCTTGATGACCATTTGAGCGACTTTTGTTACTTGAAAGTTGCCAACCTGATGGTGGAAGCAAATAGTGCTTTGCTTGGAACTAATCTGGAGTGGGGCTAGCAAATAGAGCTTGGACGAGTATGTTTAAATGGACAGCAGCGTATAGATGTCATTTATTTTTGGAGTATGTGAAATTCACTTGGCGACTGAGATAAAAAATGTGCTCATTCTTCACCAACCTGGATAAAATAATCGCCCTATTTTTTATAATTTTGTCTAGTAATTTTTTACCTGTTGCTACGTAAGGAAGATAGCTGACATTTTTGTGGCTTGTGCTTAGGATGCTGTGTCATCGATATGTTTCATGTACATTTGGTTATTTGATTGATTATCCAATTTATTGTCTGTCTTAGTGTTTTATGGAGGAGCTACATCTTTAGGTGGGAGAGCATGCAATGAATAGACGTGAATGTAAAATTATTGTGAATGAATTAGTTTTAACGCGACCCTGATGCGCTTTCCAACCCATGGCGTCTCGTTGAGAAACGGGATGGATGTGGGTGGGGGATGACCCGGCATTTGTAACGCAGTAGGTGTAAACCAGTGAAAACTCCGGCGCGCTGCCGACATTGATTTTAAACCTCTCTCCTGACCCGTAGTATGTGTTGCGAGGTCCTGGCCCAACCTCTTAGTGCTAGAAGACTAAGTTATGGTGTGTGTGCGAGTGCATGAAAGGTGTGTGAGGTGCGTCATGTCGTCGGCCAACCTCCTTTTGTGAAATTCTGACTTGCATATGAATCTATTTCATAATTGCTTTCATATACATTATTTGCTCCCAAATACATGTATGGTTATCAAGTCTTGAGCGAAAGTACCACAAATTCTTCCATATTTTTCTTCCAATATAGTGCCTCTGCTTCATTGTAGACTTTGAGTGAAAGAAAATCTTCAATCTTGAGATGATGTTTAGCAATAGACCATTAGAGGCTAACCAAACATACTTCATATCTGTGCACCATTTATTATACCGCGTGGGTAGCAGCGCGTTTATGTGACTTGTTCGAGGCCTGAAAGACAAACGATCTTACACCTGAAAACTTGATGGACTTATGGATTAATCAGTTTTGTGCTAAAAATTCACTCACACATCAATTTTTTTCCTCGTGTTGTAGACGTTTTTAACAATAGGTTAACTATAACTTTTTGGAGTAGTTTTTGACCAAAAACATAGACCATGCTATTGGAAAGAGGAAGTAATTTTGTGTTTGAAAAAATGCACAAATCTATCATAATTCAAAATTATGATACTTATAATATCAACATTTGTAATATCTGTAGCTAGCTACTTCAAATATTGATACCTCATGTATTGATATTTCAAATATTGGTGCTTCAAGTATTGATACTTCACATATAGATACTTCAAATATTGATATTTTGAAAAGGGGTACTTAAGACATCGACACATCAAATATTGATACTTCAAATATTGATACCTCAAGAAACGATACTTCAAATATTAATGCTCTAAATGCTGATGCGCTAAATACTGATGCTCTTAATATCAATATTCCAATGATTATTTCAATCATTGATCTGACCTTTCTATCCCACTTTTGCAGCCCCCTACAGCCTAAACAGCCCCACCAACAGGGCAATGCAGGCATGAGAGGCAGTACACCTTGGCGCGCCAGTAATCAAAATGAACAACACGACGCTAAAACTGCAGCAGGATACTAGTCGGAATGCATTTAATTGGTCAAACCAAAAATAACACTCAAGTCATTCAAAAAAATCATATCTCCATTGGGTTCAGTTCAGTCGTTCCCCACCCTCCCACCTCTCCAACTCCCCAGCCAAGGTCATCTTGAAGACACAAAGTGAATCACACTGAACCACATCGGCGAGCAGTCTCATCCAAACCTGCGCACAGCGAGAATAAAAGAATAAAAGAATTACACTAAATGCCAGAATCCTCCAATAAAGACATCACCTGGGACACAATAACCCGCTCCAGCACTTGACAATAAACAGAAGTGAGACTTGCAGGACGATAATTGAGATGGTTACTTCTTGAACCCGTCTTGAATAAAGGAACGACATGAGATTCCTTTCAGGCCCCTGGTAAAACTCCCTGGCTTTGACTTCACAAAAATCAAAGACAAAGGCAATGACAGTTGACAAGAGTACGATTTACAAACACCAGGGTGAATACCATCAGGTCCAGGGGCAGAAGATGAGTCTAAACTATCCAGAACCTATGAAACCATGTACCTAGTCACGCAAATGTCACCAAATTTTCCAGGAGAAAATTTGATGTGGGAAGGGCCGACAGGATCAGCACCCAGAAAATAGATGAAAAAGAATCCACAAGCAGCTGACTCCTGTCTTTCTGACCAGCAACAACCTCCCCTGACGGGAGCTTCAGAGGACCGACAGAAGGACAGCCCTTCTTTCTTCTTCTGATATAAGAGTGGAACATCTAGGGAGCAATGGAAAAGTTATCTGTTAATTTCGGCTCATACAGACTCGGGCTTTGGCGTGAAAAATTTCTGTACTCAAAATTGAGCCTACTACGTTTGTTGACAGTGGTTCAGAGTTTTTATGTTGGCAGCCGAGCATGTGTCAGAGTGGGAAGCAGTAAGTGATTGGTTCTTGGTCAAAGTGGGACTGAGACGAGGCTGCGTGATGTCTCCATGACTGTTCAATCACTATATGGATGGAGTGGTCAGGGAGGTGAACGCGAGCATGCCGGGTCGTAGCTTGGAACTGTTAGAAGCGAATGGGTGGAGTTGGCAGTTAAGCCAGTTGCTATTTGCGGATGGATGGATGGATGGATGGTGTGAAGCAGGCATTAAGAAGGAGAGACATGAATGTGTAGGTGGCAAGAGAGCGCGCAATGAACAGGCGTGAGTGGAGAATGGTTGTGAATGATTGATTTTGACGCTGCTCTGATGTGCTTTTCGCCCTGGTATTCGGTTGTCGGGATGGTCGTGGGTGAGATGGTCACAATGGTCACAATGAACAGTGTGACTTAGGAGTGGTAAAGGGTGTACCGATCAGATTTTTGCATTGAGACAGTTCTGTGAGAAGTACCTTGCCAAAGGAAAGGATATGTTCTGGGCCTAAATGGATCTTGAGAAGGCATACGACAGGATTGACAGGGAAGCGCTGCTGAGGGTGTTGCGTTTGTGTGGAGTGGGCGGACATCTGTTGAAAGCGCTGCAGAATTTTTATGCTGGCAGCCGAGCATGTGTCAGAGTGGGAAGCGAGGTGAGTGATTGGTTCACAGTGAAAGTGGGACTGAGACAAAGCTGCGTGATGTCTCCCTGACTGTTCAACCTCTATATGGATGAAGTGGTCAGGGAGGTGAACGCGAGTGTGCTGGGTCGTAGCTTGGAGCTGTTGGAAGCGAACGGGCGGAGTGGCCAGCTGAGCCAGTTGCTATTTGCGGATGATACGGCCCTGGTTGCGGATTCAGAGGAGAAGCTAGTTAGGCTAGTGTCTGAGTTTGGTAGAGTGTGTGAGAGGAGGAAGCTTCGAGTGAACGTGTGTAAAAGTAAAGTAATGAGATGCTCGAGGACTGTCAATGCGAGCAGAATTAGTGTCCTCCTGAATGGAGAGTTGTTAGAAGAAGTTCAGTGTTTTAATTATCTGGGCTCCCATGTGGAGAAGACTGAATTAGTGGAAACTGAAGTGAAGTCGCGAGTGAAGGAGGGGTGTAAAGTGTTGGGTGCACTGAAGAGCGTAATGAGCTGCAGGACGTTGGGGATGGAAGCAAAGAGAGGGTTGTATGAGGGTGTCGTTGTGCCAACTGTGCTGTACGGAGCTGAAACTTGGAGGGGTTAGTGCAGAGGACAGAAGAAGGTTGAATGTTTTTGAGATGGAATGTTTGAGGAGCATAGCTGGGATGTTGCTGACAGACTGGTTCGCTAACGACGTAGATCGAATCATAACGGGGATGGTGAATAAATTAGAGGACAGAGTTGATTCGCGTGTTCTGAGGTGGTTTGGGCACTTGGAGAGGATGGATGGAGGGAGATTTGTGAGAAAGGTTTTGAAGTCAGAGGCGAGCGGACGTAGGCCTAGAGGGAGACCGAAGTTTGGGTGGATGGATAGTGTAAAGCAGGCGTTAGGAAGGAGAGACATGAGTGTGGAGGTAGCGAGAGAGCGTCCACTGGATAGGCGTGAGTGGAGAATGATAGCAAACGTATGAGTTTTGACGCTGCCTTGATGTGCTTTCCCGCTCTAGGCATATCGGTCATCATGACGCGTCTGGGGTAAACCAGTCAAGCTGTCGGGCCCTGCTGCCGACACTGACCTCGAACCGCGCTCATGACCCGGAGGGTGTGTTACGGGGTTCCCAGCCGGACTCTTTTGCGCAAAAATGCTAAGGTGTGCGAGTGTGAGTGTATGAGAGTGTGAGGTGCGCCTTGCCGTCGATCACTTCCCTTGCTGGGGGATTTCGGCCTGGTGTCTGCATCTGTATCTGTAAATCTCCACAAGGATGCCAATACCTCCTCATGCTGCCTACCCCTCAAAAGCTTGTACTGCGCCCAAGCCTGAGATCTACTGATTATTAGCTCCCTAGGAGGGCCCTGCAGCCAGCTCGACCGCGAAGCAGAGTTTTGACTGGGAACAAACCTGTCGACAAGAGAATGAACAATTGACTGAAACAAACCATAATTCTCCTCCACAGTGCCATACTGGAACTTATAATGCCAGTCAACATCTGTTAAAACCTCTATCATACTCTGGTGATTTCCACGAGACCACATAACCAGCTTTAAACCATGATCAAATGCAACATCATTCATCTGAAAGACAAACTCCACCGAAACAAGGGCATAGTGGCATCCCGGTAGAGGAGGCAAAACTGCCACAGAAGCCAGCCGATCTTCCTCTGTATTCAGCACCAGGTCAAGAATGCTGCCCGAATCAACGAAAGTACTTTTCCTCACCCACTGAGCGAGTCCAAGAAGAACAAAGTAGTAAAAAAACTGAGAATCAATGGGAGGAATATAATGCACACCAGTCCAATGAGGGCAAGTTGAAATCGCCAAAAACTAAACCTTCCTGACGACACAAAACTCGAGCAAGAATTCAATTGGTTCAGCATTCTCTTCAGCTGAATAGGAGAGCGACGGTAAACCACCACATCTGAAACATCATAATCAAGGAGGGAAACGGCAGCAACAGTGGGCAAACGCACCTCAATTGGCACAAACTTTAAATTGTTTGCAACATACAAACAGGTTCCATGCTTCTTCACTTTCCCTACCACATCTCCCCTCACAAGCTGAAACCCTGGCAAATCAACAAAGGACGATGACACAGGAGAGGTCAGCAAAGACTCGCATACACCGACCAACTGCAAATACCACTGCTGCACCATATGACCAACGTAAGGGACCTTATTCATAATATAATTCAAAATTGACACAGCATAACCGCAAAAAAGTAAAATTTATCTGCAAGGACCGGCCAACTAGTTTGAAGCACCACCATCCCAGCCACCCGGGACGACATGGAAACCAAACGGAGCTCCACGGTCACGACCACCACCACCACCACCACCACCCAGACCACCACCACAGCTTCGCACACCACCACGGCCGCCGGTCCACTGCGCATCCCGACACCGCCGCAAACACCATCACCACCGCGGCCGCCAGCAACACCTCGGCCACCACCACCACCACCACCACCCAGACCACCACCACAGCTTCCCACACCAGCACGGCCGACGGTCCTCTGCGCACCCCGACACCGCCGCAAACACCAGCACCACCGCGACCGCCAGCATCACCTCGACCGCCAGTACCCCCTCGACCGCTAGCACAGCCTTGACCGCCAGCACAGCCTTGACCACCAGCACAGCCTTGACCACCAGCATCACCTTGACCGCCAGCACCACCTTGACCGCCCGCACCACCTTGACCGCCCGCACCACCTTGACCGCCCGCACCACCTTGACCGCCCGCACCACCTTGACCGCCCGCACCACCTTGGCCGCCCGCACCACCTTGGCCGCCCGCACCACCTCACCCGCCCGCACCTGCGCATCCACCAGCATGGCCGTGGCCATCAGCATCGCTGCGAACACATGCACTACCGCCCCCGCGACTCACCGCCCCCCAGTACGAGCGTCACCGCCCCGACTAACACTAACCAGTGTCCAACCAAAGGAATCCTCGGAAACAACACCAAGCCCCACCTGGCCAGCACCGGCATCAGCCCCCCGTTTCTCAGCAGCTGCCAAGAATTCACCTCTCTTCTCTCTGTCACCTTCTGGTGCATTAAGAGCATGCCTCCGAGCCAGCAACTCACCTCTTTGCCGGTAAGTAAGTTTTTTTTGAATAAAAAGACTTTTAAAACCATCTAAGCTCCTCAGCCTTGGGGCCTGAGACAGCAAGTTGTGCCTAGAATCATCATTGGTCACCTCTGCTCTGAAGAGTCCAGTAGCACCAATCTTGGCCAAGTCAGTCAGAACAACATCAATGCCCAGGACACAGCACACTTCATGGAACTTTTTGCTTCTATCAGCTCAACAGTCTCACATGCAAAACCTCTCAGCATAACTGAGCACTTCCTTTGCTCCCTCTCATTCAGCTCCCTCACCTCCTCAAAGATATCCTTCCTAACAGCCCAATGCCAGAGGAACCACCAGTGCCACGGCCTCCTAGATGACTAGTCTGTTGATTTTCCTGAGTAGAATCACAACTGCATCTTCTTTTCATACCTGCAATCACACCTCTAACCTGCCCCACCAGCGATCCAACTACAACCAGCAACTGAGAAAATGACTCCTAAAGATTATGGACTGTCTGAACTATCCTTGCAGCCTCGACTGCGACAACAGATATACCTTACAGCACCAGATGAATCCGACAGAACCGCATCAATCGAACTCACTTCGATACCCAAACACATGGTCTCCGAGTGAAAACCCTTCCGACAGACACCACAAAAAACAGGCTGATCACGCAACTTGGTAAAGCTTTGCACACAGGCAGTATCGTAACCAATGAGTGACCCGTGAGTACGAAAATACCATCGCATACTGTTCTTCGCATCTAAGCTCCTAAGTTTACAAGTTTCCAGGGTATAGATAAATACGAGCCGGTCACCGCTCTAAGCCGAATATTGCTCCGAGACCGAATATCGTCTCGTAAAGGTTGAAGCTTTCAACTACATTGGAGAGATCGACTATCATCTCTTTTGAGCGAGAGTAATAAGGCACCTCATAGGGATACCCTCTGGGGGTATCCCAGGCTCACCCGCCTTCCCGTGGTGTCCTCGTTATCGACCAATATTCATTTGGCCCTTTGTGTAAATACGTTTTGAGTTAGAAGATCCCTCCACCGTCCCCCCTTTCATATTGTAGCTACATCCCCTCCCTTTGGTTCACAAAGAGGTGAGCCCCCCACTGACACTGGGGTTTCTGAATTTAGAATCGAAACCAATTGAATTTGAAAAAAGTAACAAAAAATCGGTAAAGAAAGGTTGAAAAAAAAATCATTACAAAAAATCTTGATTTAAGGTTAGTTTTAAGAGCAATTAAGTTAGTGTACATATTTGTACAACATAAATAAATGTAAAGAAAACCCCACCTTCATTACCCAGAACCCCGGGTAGAAGCCGGGGATCAAATAATGGGCAGGACCATGCCCTATCGGAGAGGGACTGACGGCCCCTCCAGAGCGTCACACTCAAACAAGTCTGCAAGAAAGACGAGCCCCTAAGAAGTTTCTCATCGACAGGAGACCTGACTCAGGCCGTAATCGACGACACAAATGAACGCGTTTCGAAGCTGGACGCGAATATAACCGGAATGCAGAGTTTCTTGGGCAAGATATGTAAAATAATAGGCCTTCCCGAGCTGGAAAAAGAGGACTGCCCGGCGCCCTCCAGTGAAGTTGTCGAACGTCTCACTAAACTCGAGAACCTTTGTGCAACTATGAATGCCCGACTGGAAGAGCTAATGAAGAGGATAGAGGCCAGGGAACCCGTAACCTGTTCGTGTGCTTCCGCCTCTGACCGCTCCGAAAACATTGCTCTCCTCTTCGCCGAAACTCGTGACGCTCGAACACCAAAAACACTAAAAGGAGACGATACACAAGATTTGATGACCACAACCTATTCAAAAACGGCCCTAAATTCCCCGAACACTTGAAAATGACATTTGATTTCAATGACAGACCGGATATTTGCCCAGATAAACTACGAGAAGAACTGGGCTCCATAATTGGCCGTCCAATTCTCAACATCACCGCCAGCGGTGACGATAGCTTTACCATTAAAGTAGACACAAAACTTCAAAGTGACACTATACTCTCCAGAAACAGAATATGCGGAAAACCTTGTGAAATCATACCACACCCGACTTTTTCCATGAGTTCAGGCCTGATTTACATCGAGGATCTCCCGAGTGATGAAGTCGAGGAATACGAGTGATGAAGTCGAGGATGAAGTCCAATACGAGGAATGTATAGTTGAAGCGAAAATTGCACCAAAAATCAAACCAAGAAGAAACACCACCATCCCTCCTGCTTAAATTCAATTGCCCCACCCCACCTATCCGGAATAGTATTTAGAGCACCGCCACATATACACTGACGGCTCCAAAACCGCAGACGGAGTGGGAGCCGCCGCTGTGTGTGGGGACATCCCACTCTCGGCCACCCTCCTACAAGAGGCCTACGTGTTCTCTGCGGAGCTTCGCGCACTCGAACTAGCCATCTCTATTGCAAAAACACATCGCTTTCCCAAATACGTCGTATTCTCAGATAGTTTGAGTGTCCTCACCCAGCTTAAAACACTGCACTACGAGCATCCAGTTCAACGTAAAATGCAGCACGATCTGTTTATGATGACCGAGACGGGTCAGGCCGTGGAATTCTGCTGGATCCCCGGGCACGCGTTGCAATAAGAGGAAACGAACTTGCGCACTCTGTTGCTGAACTGTTATCTACTCACCAAGAACAATTTTTTGCGTTACATTACCGGGATTGGTTCCCTATCATCAACTCCCATATAGCAACCCGATGGGATGAAATGTGGCAACAGAGTGGACAAAAAATGCTTTCAGTCAAACCCTCAGTCGGAGAATGGGAAACAAAGTTCACCAACAGAAAAGACCAAGTGTTCATCAACCGCTTGTGCACGGGACACACGTGGATAACTCACAACCACCTGATGGATGTCGACATAGGACCAAACGCGCCACCTTGCCCCTGTTGCCACCAAGTGGCTATCAGCGTGAAATACTTACGGATGGATTGCAACGCACTCGCGCAAAAGCCACATGCCGAACCGGCACCCGCCACAGTAGCCCAGCTGCCCACAAAATCACCAGCTGGCCCCGCACTCCGCCCTCCAAAACCCCGCACACTCACGTCAGCAGAGCCACCAGGTACCGCAGCTGACCGCAAAGGCGAGGATGACAGATCCACAGCAGGTGCAGTTGAAGACTATGACAGGCAGCATCGCTTAATACACCGTCCACAGGGGTAGACTGAAGCAAAGACGTCGCACAACGTCGAGGAGTAGTCGCATCCAGACTTGCTCTCCTCTGCACCTCCAAGGCCAAAATTGATCCTCTGCTGAACTCCTCCAGGGCCTGACTCACTGCCCTGACCGAGCTAGTGCCAGAAGTGTCACCATCTCCACATGGGTCGGGCACCACCGAGCCGCCACCGGAACCCACACTCCCGCCCGCGGTCGCCTCAATACGACCAGAATAAAGCTCCACCCACTATTCCTACAAGTCACAACAGAAATGAGTAATCTGAAAGTTCTTTGCATTTATGGTTGAGAGATAACCGCAGTTGTATACCCACAAATTGTTTTGAGCATAACTTACCCAGACGGGACATCCAGCTGGTTGGTTGCTTCATGGCTGTCAGGCAGTGTATGCACCTGCAAGGATGAGTGGTGAGTTGTGCTAAGCACTCTCTTCATAGCATGCGTGATTAATTTTGCCAAAAGAATGGGAGGAATGAGAATGGCTGTCAGGCAGTGTATGCACCTGCAAGGATGAGTGGTGAGTTGTGCTAAGCACTCTCTTCATAGCATGCGTGATTCATTTTGCCGAAAGAATGGGAGGAATGAGAATAAACAAATAATGTCACAAATGGCAACAAAAAATAAGAGAGAAATAGCTTTAGAGTCAACTTGGTTTAAACGGACTGAAAAAAAATGAAAAACGTACACAGAAATGAGATATAGTTCGCAACTACTAGTGTTGTCAAGGGATGATCTTGTTGCTTTCATGTTGATTATACTATTCTTCGGGATGCTTGTTATAATCCTGGCTTAGCAAGTATTTACTTGGAACTTTCTTGTTTCAACGTTCATCACATTTGCTTTACCAATTTTCATCCCTAATAAATTTACACATTGGAAGGTTCTAAATATAAATAACATAATATTATATTCATACTACTATAAACTATCAATGTGAATTGAACTCTTTCATTATCATGAACGATGAAAGAAGGGAAGGAAGCAAGCAATTACACTGCCTTCTGTTTTTGCTTGTTTCCTTCTCTTTTGTGTTCTGGCCCTGTTTTACGGGGTGATAGTTGAGTGACAATGCAACCCCTTCTCTCTGTAATATAAATAGTATACAGATATAAAGAACAGATTGTGTTGAAAGGTTCTCATACCTGGCAATTTATAGGTGGAGAAAAGAGGTGTTATCTTCCCGCCTCCTCTTGTCAAAAATCTGATTCATTCATCGTCTTGACCTGCTCTACTTGCAATCTATGACTAATTTGTTTGGCTGCTGCACGCTTTATATTGCAGAACCGGCAATGACGAGTGTTGATATTTGTTCAGATCACCAATATATGATTTTTTTTGGCTTCAAATATCAATTTTAAAATTATTAATATTGTCAATATCTGAATAATCTGTATTTGAAGAAGCTATGATGTTGCAAATATCAATGTTTGATCATCATCATCGACTTCACATCATCAATGATGATGTGAAGTCGACATTTGAAGTCACAATTTTTGAAGCATTCATATTAGGAATTACAATATAAATATATTGTAATTCTTGAAATGGATGCTTCAAAAATTGAAACTTCAAATGTTGACTTTCCGCGCATCAATATTTATTAATAGATTTTTCTTCAAACGTTGATATTTGCAACATCATCGCTACTTCAAATGCAGATTCTCTAGGTATTGAAAATATTGATAATTTGAAAATTGATATTTGAAGTCAAAATGTTCTTATGGTAAGTCTTCCTACCCTTTCCAATGCTTCTATTTTTTTTAGCTCAGGCTGAACTCAGAAGCACCCCAGCCGTTTTATAACATGTAACTAACACATTCCATTGTTTGTTTGCTTGTCATAAACTTGTTGTAAAAACGCGTTGGCACCACTACTCTACTTCTACAAGTGAATAAATATGAAAGTGTTTTATATGCAAACCGTTTTCTTTTGGCACCGCTTGTTTTATTTGTATTAATAAAGCGTTGAAAGTGTAGCTTCATAGGCATAAATTTTAGGTTCACACTCTCCATAGTCTCATCTCTGCAACGAGACTTTGCTGCCCCTTCATTGCCTCCTGTGGCAGCCAACTTAGTCAGCTTTCTCAGTGATATCCTGTAGACCGCAGACTGAGGTTTCCTTGCCCTCCATATCATGCAGCTACAGCAGCCCGCCCTTCTCCCACCGTCAAGCAAACCATTTTCCGCCGCGTTGATCTCTCCGACGCCTTTCCGCCCCCACCACCCCCCCTGTCCCTCCTCCAGCCAGTGGTGGCGGGGGGACGGGTGCTCATGATCGGGGGCCGTGCTGTGCACTGGGGGGCAACACGTGTAGCACCTGCGAAAAGGCTCTGGGCCAAGGAGGACGGCCGGGACAGAGACGGGAGTCGCGAGAGGGTGGCTTCTGGTGGCGGCAGGGACGGTCTTCGTAGCGTCAGAAAATTGAGTGGGTTTTGCTCCGCTGCTTTGTTTTGAGGCGTACAACTTATTTGGGGATTTTCCTGAGCAAGCAGTTAACATCGTGTGTGAGAGCTGCACCCGGTGTCGTTTGACGTTGTGTAAGGGTTTCACCTGTTGACGCGAGGCGTCGTGTGTGTGTGGGCTGCACTCGTGTCGAGTGACATCGTGCGCGATAGCTGCACTTGTCGTCTGGCATCATGTGTGAGGGCTTCACCAGGTCCCGCCTACCGTCGTGCGTTGGGGCTGCACCCGGCGTCGATTGGCATCGTGTGAGTGCTGCACTCGTTGTGTAGCATCGTGTGTTAGGGCGGCGCTCGGTATCGTGTGACGCCGTGTGTGAGAGCTGCACCCAGTGTAGTGTGGAGCCGTGTATGATGAAGTGCATTCTTCTCATATACCAACTGGTTATCTATGCATTTCGCATCCCGAACATCCGGTGTTCGAATTCTCGGTGTTCTGATTATAAGTTAATTTTCTCTCTATCTGTGTGTAACAAAGTGCAAGTATATATTTACATGTATACACCATTAATATTTCAGCAAAGACAGTGTTTCACGCGTTTTCGTGGCGTGTTTTGGGCCAGAAAGTTGTGTGGACTTACGGCTGAAAACAGCGAGTATGCAGAGAATTCAATTGATGGTAAAAATTGACAGGAAAGTTCACATTTAGCCACCTATTATGGGGAGTTTCCCATGAAATTGCTGATAACTTCTTATTGCTCAAAGTTGGGTCAGAATATGCACCGTATTTGGAAAGAGCCAAAAAAAATTACTCCTACTTCAAAATTGAAAATATTTTCTAAAGATTTGAACGTTCAGAAAAAAATCGGAACATTTGGAAGGTTGAAATTCGAACGTTCTGAAGAAATAATAACATTCAGAAGGAAACAGAACGTTCACATAAAATTGGAACGTTCTTAATATCATTTAAACAAATACGCCACTAGACCTATTTGTGCTGAAAGTGCCTTTCGATCGTCAGCATTGAAGGTTTACACCGTCAATCTGCTCTTAGGTTTTTAATAATCTTTCAAACGAGAATTGCGAGTTCTTTCTCATGTGTTACATCAGGCAATGGACGATGTCAGTTTATTGAAATATGATCTATTTCCTTCTTGTTTGATTTTGGCATGCCACTCAGTGGTTAGTTGTCTTTTTGCCCAAGTACATTCCCGATGTCATCGCTGAAGAAAGGGTAGCCCCTCCTCTCTTTTTTTTCTACCCGCCCTTCACCACCATCCGAGCGAAGGTTGAAGAAAGGAAGAAAGAATGATAATCTTACTCCTAGGAGAGGCGAGGGAGCAGCCCACCGTCTCTTCATCCTACTCACCCTCCACCACCACCCAAGCAAGTAAGCCTCGACCATCACACTCGCCGACCACCCTCACCCTCCCCCAAATCCCTGAATACGAGCATGGGCAAAGGAGGGAGTATCTCTACAAACGCATATCAGAGAAGATGAGGAGCTGGTCCCCTTCTCCATTCTCATTCTCCACGCGAGAGTTTTCAAAGGGAGAATTGATGATTACTCCAAGAGAGGAGGGGCGGCGGTTCCTCCTCTCTTCCTACTCACCACCCGCAGAGCGTGGAACAAAGGAGAGGGTTCATAACACGCATATCAGGAGTAGATGAGAGGTTGGCCTTCCTCTCCTCCTTCTCGCCTTCCACCACCTGTCACGCGGGTTTAAACGAGTGAGGAATGAAAAACTAAACTCAAGAGGAGAAGAGGGCTGAATTATTTCTCCCCCTTCCCCCACCTGCGGGTGTTGAAAGATGGGGAATAAAAAAAACACTTTAAAGGGAGGTGAAAGGGCTGATCTGTTTCCCTGCTCCTGCCTTCACTCCCCCACCCGCCAAGCGGGTGGAAACGGTTCTTGGTGTGGGTGTTCTTGGTTCGCACGCACAGTTGAATCTCTTTGCAGCTTCTTTTCAATGGACGACGGCTAACTTTTGTTTGCCTGACAGATTCCTGTCCTATCGCTGTACGCGCGACTTGCAGCACACTATTCTGTAATATCCTTGTCGTTTCTCCCGTGCGGTAACACCTGGTGGGCATCCTAAACGCCTTTCTATTTGCCCGCCGGATAGAGAATGTACAGCTTCGTGCCAACCCACATGATCTTCTGTCATATAATTATTTCCTGTGCGTTTCATACCTCTGTATGCTGCTTAAGACAACTTCACGCGGCTTCTCCTCCATCAATTCTGAATACTCAAGGTTCAGTGCTTGTCTCAGCAAAATCGAGACTCAATGAAACAACCCTAGCTAACAATTTTGAAGAATTTCAACACAAAGCATACCTTCTGCTCCCTAAGGAGGACTGATACTATTCGTCTTATGGTCAAAAGCATCGGGCTGCGCTCCCCTTATTCTCCCCGTCACAAATAGACATGTTTGCCTCACCCTAGCCATCTATTCGGTTCCCGGTCCGCTCGAAGTCACGACTCATCTTCATTTACCTTCTGACTCGCCTTTTCTTCACCCTTTCCTATCTCTTCTTTTCTCCTCCGTCCTGAATTCACTAGAATATACGGTCTCATTTGTATCTTTTGTTCAGTTAACATTCTCGTACATTTTTCTCTAATTCCCCCTTAATCACTCTTCCAATAGTCATTGCACGCACGTACATGCACTCGCACGCACGCACGCACATACACACACACACAAAACACACACACACAAAACACACACACAACACGCACACACACACAACACACAAAAATAACACACACACGAATCACTCACACACACGAAACACACAAACGAAACACACACACACGAAAGACACACAAACGAAACACACACACACGAAAGACACACACACGAAACACACACACACACACGAAACACACACACACACACGAAACACACACATACGAAACACACGCACACGAAACACACACATGAAACACACACACACGAAACACACACACACACGAAACACACACACACACGAAACACGCACACGAAACACACATGAAACACACACACACAGTCGACACACGCACATACACACACACACACACACACTCGACACACACACACACACACACACTCGACACACACACACACACACACACTCGACACACACA
>SDVV010003824.1:0-20891 GCA_016164225.1 Gammarus roeselii | reverse complement strand
AATCATTGCAATGAACTGGCCCCGAAGCAGCCTACTTCAACAATAATCATTGCAATGAACTGGCCCCGAAGCAGCCTATTTCAACAACAATCATTGCAATGAACTGGCCCCAAAGCAGCCAAAATCAACAACAATCATTGCAATGAACTGGCCCCGAAGCAGCCTACTTCAACAATAATCATTGCAATGAACTGACCCCGAAGCAGCCTACTTCAAAAACAATCATTGCAATGAACTGGCCCCGAAGCAGCCTACATCAACAACAATCATTGCAATGAACAGACCCCGAAGCAGCCTACTTCAACAATAATCATTGCAATGAACTGGCGCCGAAGCAGCCTACTTCAACAACAATCATTGCAATGAACTGACCCCAAAGCAGCCTACTTCAACAATAATCATTGCAATGAACTGGCCCCAAAGCAGCCTACTTCAACAATAATCATTGTAATGAACTGGCCCCGAAGCAGCCTACTTCAACAATAATCATTGCAATGAACTGGCCCCGAAGCAGCCTACTTCAACAATAATCATTGCAATGAACTGGCCCCGAAGCAGCCTACTTCAACAACAATCGTCGCACTCGTATTGATTCCTCAACGCTTTGAGTACCCGTGGATAATTTTTGATCGACTCACCATCCCCTTGTTTCATCCTGATGAATGATGTCGACGCTCCAATGGCCACTTGTGTATTGGATGACTAGCTCTTGACTAGCTCTTGACTAGCTCTTGACTAGCTCTTGACTAGCTCTTGACTAGCTCTTGACTAGCTCTTGACTAGCTCTTGGCTAGCTCTGGACTAGCTCTTGACTAGCTTTTGACTAGCTCTTGGTGGGCTGACAATGAAATGTTCTTTGGTTTTATTCCCTGTTGAATCAGTGTTACTACACTACGAGGTATGCATAAAATTTGTATTGACGCCCTTTCTCGTTCGTCTTCTTGCGCTACTTTCTAGGACCTGTAGTTTTGAAACGCGAATCAGGGAAGGAAGTCTTCAAAGGCTTCTGAAGAGAGGTAGAACAACAGTTACGCAGTGATGTAGTCACTGTTTGCCTCCAACACTGATTTTTTCATCTCGTCGACAATATTTCAATTATAATATGAGCGGAGAACCCATACAATGTAATACTTACAATACATCTTCATTTACAGGAATCAAAATTGGCATGTTGAGGCTGGGAATGTTGGGCATGCAAGACTCTCTCGAAGGCTCCAATAGCTTTACAGAGTACCTCATTGTACAGAGTTACGTACACATCCAAAATCCCACACTGACACCTGAGTCCCACACTGACACCTGAACCCCACACTGACACCTTAATCCGACACTGACACCTGAATCCCACACTGAAACCTGAATCCCACACTTGACACCTGAATCCCACACTGACACCTGAATCCCACACTGACAGCTGAATCCCACACTGACACCTGAATCCCACACTGACAGCTGAATCCCACACTGACACCTGAATCCCACACTGACACCTGAATCCCACACTGACACCTGAATCCCACACTGACAGCTGAATCTCACACTGACACCTGAATCCCACATTCGACACCTGAATCCCACACTGACACCTGAATTCCACACTGACACCTGAATCTCACACTGACACCTGAATCCCACACTGACACCTGAATCCCACACTGACACTTAAATCCCACACTGACGCCTGAATCCCACACTGACGCCTGAATCCCACACTGACACCTGAATCCCCCACAGACACCTGAATCCCACACTGACACCTGAATCCCACACTGACAGCTGAATCCCACACTGACACCTGAATCCCACACAGACACCTGAATATAATTCACAATCTCCTTTCTCATCCTACGACCGGCTGGATAACATCTTTCTCATCCTACGACCAGCTGGATAACATCTTTCTCATACTACGACCGGCTGGATAACATCTTTCTCATCCTACGACCAGCTGGATAACATCTTTCTCATCCTACGACCGGCTGGATAACATCTTTCTCATCCTACGACCAGCTGGATAACATCTTTCTCATCCTACGACCGGCTGGATAACATCTTTCTCATCCTACGACCAGCTGGATAACATCTTTCTCATCCTACGACCGGCTGGATAACATCTTTCTCATCCTACGACCAGCTGGATAACATCTTTCTCATCCTACGACCGGCTGGATAACATCTTTCTCATCCTACGACCAGCTGGATAACATCTTTCTCATCCTACGACCGGCTGGATAACATCTTTCTCATCCTACGACCAGCTGGATAACATCTTTCTCATCCTACGACCGGCTGGATAACATCTTTCTCATCCTACGACCAGCTGGATAACATCTTTCTCATCCTACGACCGGCTGGATAACATCTTTCTCATCCTACGACCAGCTGGATAACATCTTTCTCATCCTACGACCGGCTGGATAACATCTTTCTCATCCTACTACCGGCTGGATAACATCTTTCTCATCCTACGACCGGCTAGATAACATCTTTCTCATCCTACTACCGGCTGGATAACATCTTTCTCATCCTACGACCGGCTGGATAACATCTTTCTCATCCTACTACCGGCTGGATAACACGCTATAACCGCTGAGTGAATGATATAGGTTGGATTTGTTATCTGTGTCCTGACATTTATTAGGCGACAACGCACCTCAATCAATGGACTTCTATTTAACCCTCTTGTTACCACATGTAACTAATTCACGGCGTGTTCATTGTTCTTAAAATTTAGCTGAATATAAGTGCACAGTAAAGGTCAAATATATTGAACATATGTACATGACAACTTCAAAGACTTTTATGATTTCTCACCTTGTTATTATACTGTGAATATGTGAATTTTGTCTCGTGTCTGGGACATTGGTTTTATCCTCCATAATAGACCAGTGGCTCTTCAGGTATTAGGTAGCCCTTGGTGCTGGTTTAGCCCAGAGGTAGTCGGGCCAGAAGAAGGTAGTAGTCAGGTAGTCGGGCAGGCAGAAGGTAGTAGCCAGGGTCATACAGTTCAGATGGAGGAGTCACGACCAGCCCAACCCCGCCAGGCAAACGTGTGCTGACTGGGCGCGATGGGGCGGTCCCGCACCACCACCCGCCCTAGGGGGCGATTCTGACCCGCCTTATCACGCAATGGAACGTCACTGAATCGACACCCGGAGGACACCATCTACCGAAATGGTTAGTCGTCTTCAAACGGCGCCTCTGGCCCAAAATAGTTTCGGGCGGGTTGTTGTTTAGTGGAGGTTATTGGAACACGGGCGTTTGGCCTGGGTAAGTACAGCCTAGTGTCCAGTTAATTGTCTGCTCGGAGACTGGCGGCTACCTCGCTAAAAAATACGCTCGAGGATGTCCCTTTACAGCCACTGCCTCTTTTTAGTAAGATATAGAAGAGCAATTTGATCCTCATTACCGACCGTACATAATCACATTTGCACGACATCCTATCGTCTAATTTAAGACAAGCATTGAGTTGGGAAGACCAATTTTCTGTTGATGACGTGCTTCAAACTGACTTGATTCGAACTGACGTGCTTCGAACTGACTTGCTTCGAATTGACGTGCTTCAAACTGACTTACTTCGAACTGACGTGCTTCAAACTGACTTGCTTCGAACTGACGTGCTTCAAACTGACTTGCTTCGAACTGACGTGCTTCGAACTGACTTGCTTCGAACTGACGTGCTTCGAACTTACTACCGTACTCCTAAAACTCATTTATTGGTGTAATACTGGGAAATTTTAACAGCCCTTGCCAGACTAAAATAAATTTGTACATACATTTTTATGTAGTTTTTTTGCAAGTCACCGCTGAGATTATCAGACTCAAGTTGTAATCTCAAGTCGTAACGATCAGCCTCATGCAAGTCGAACTAAACAGGCTCAAGTCTAAACCAGGTCGTGCACTAGGGCGACGCAATTACACCCAGTACGATGATCGAGCATCGTGCTCGGGGTACGTGCCTGTAGTGTTGTGATCAATGGAAATTGCAACTCGTGCCTCTTGATGCACTGGGTAGTCGTGATGCCGTACCCGCGGTGGTAGAGCATATACCCGCCGCAGGGAGGGTGGGCACTATTCGAGCAGCAATTTATGCTGCTAAACCAGATTATATCGCACTCTAAAAACATCACTTCTGACTGAGTCTACAAGGAGAACGTGCCGTCTTATCAATAGGCTATGGAATTGCTTATGCTAACTAAGATTCTTTGGGAATCGAGTGATGCTGATTAGTTTATTGTATGCGTGGTTTGTGTTCACCATAGAAACCATCGGCATATATTTTGAAAGGAGGCGGAGGAGAAGTGAAAGGCTCAGCCAGTCGTGATATCCTCATTGGTGAAATATGTCGTTCGAGGTCCCGTAGAGATAAAAACTCCTGCAAGACTATGGGAGTGCCCTTAAGGGCAGTTATAGTATATGGAAGCTCCATTGGGTCGTGCCGAAAGATAATTATACCTTCCATCACCGTGACTAGGAGCTGGCCGGGGTGGGTGTACAGGAATATTGGAACGATTGTGTTTTAAATGTATCAATTCGATTAAGGAAGGCAAAATGAGACACCGAAAAAAGTTATAAGGTTGTAATTTACATGAGGCTGTAACGTCCGTTAGTTTCGCCTACACATGATGTTTGTCCTTTGAGATGGCTTCATATAATCAATAAATATCTTGAGATTTAGAGGGACACAAAATTGTACTTAAAATACTTCTTCGATTGGTTAAATTAGGGTTCATGATAACACGTATCAATTTAGGGACCCTGCAGTATATCCCTCTCTTCTAAAAGATATTGATGAAAACCAATGATAAATTCTTTCAGTGTCCGATTCAACGTTTGCGTTGGTTCTGTTCAGATTTGTTCATAATACCGAAGATTACAAACAAGAGACCCCAGAGCGCTTAAAGAGATTACATTTATATAGAGACAGCAATAGATTTTTTGGCCCAAACAATAGGTGGCATTTTAATAGTAGTGAGACTAGTTCTAAAGTAGAATGTCTAAGAGAGCATCGAGTATCTGTGTAGTATCTGTAGTAAAAGATTAAATTAGGGAAGGTTATAATGGGAAAAAACATTTAACGAAGATACTTGAAACAACGCAAATCAGCACATGAAAAGAAAAGTCACCGATCCGTGATGTTGGTTTGAGAGAGTCCAATGCTGACATGTGTCATTGCTGGGCACCGTGCTAGTGCTATAATGCCGGATACTTTGTCTAGCAGTGACTTGAACGTTGCGATGGTATTGCTGTTTACAACTTTCCATGGAAGTTTGTTCCATTCTGCGACAACTCCATACGTGATAAAGGGACGCGTTACGCTGAGTGTGGAACGCTTACCAAAAAAAATCGTTGGTCGATGTTTTTCTTGCTCATCATAATCATCCACACTTCCATCACGTCACCTCTGACTTTACATTTCTCCAGCGAATAAAGATTAGGATCACGAAGTCTGTTTTCGTATGTGATTCGTTGCGCAACCCAACGCCCAACGCTCCACCTTCTCTAAATGAATCGTGTCTTTTCTAAGATATGGTGACCAGAATTAGACTGAGTGCTCGAGGTGCGGTGTATCGCAGTGTTGTACAACTTAAGAATTCTGGTGCTGCTCATGTACGAAGTAGTACAGGATATTATAATTAGCATTTTGTTTAGCATGGATACATTGCTAGCTAATTTTTAAGGTTCTACTGATAATGACATCCAGATCTTCTCTTCGGTGACGGAGAACAGTTTCTTAACAACATTGAACTTTATTTGCCACTTTTATGACCATTTAAGAAATTTTGAATTCGTGTTTAAACGCTTCCGTGCCAAACCATAACTGATTGGTCCCTAGTTTGTGCTGGAACCTTAAACAGTACGTATGCTTCCAGTGTTTGTGATACTTTCAGTTTACCGTAATTTAAAATCGGTAAAGCCGGTCAAGAGGCCTTCAAAAGTGGAGGCCCCCTGGCCCCTGGCACGAACCAGGGGGCCGATGGGGAGTAGAAAGAAACCCTATTTAGGAGGGACCAGCACCAACTCCAGAGTGATGACAACCAAGATTCCAACGGCCAAGAACGTCAACCTCTCCAAGATGACCAGCGCCACCTCAGCCGAAGATGACCGGAGGTACGACCGCATCGACGACTTAACCAGGAAAGTCCAGGAAATCAGGAATCTACTAAGCCAAGCGACCAGCCTCTCTGAGCAGGATGCAGAAGTTTTTGTCGCAGAATCTAGCACAATCGACAACCGTCTAACGCGGCTCGAGGGCCATGTCATGGCCTTTTTTCTCCATATTCACAAAATAGTAAATAACCAACAAACTAAAGAACCCGCAACTTACGCAAGTACCTCTAACTCTACGTCCGACGACAACTTCGACGACTCTCCACCCCACAAAAAAAAACTGAGCTCCAAGGGCTGCAAGGAGGAAGCAATAAAACGCCATTCAATGAACACAACTTGTTCAACAATAGTCATACCTTTCCCAAACACCTGAAGATCACGTTCGACGCCTACGACAGACCGGATATTTGTCCATACACTCTGCGAAACGAGCTGGGCTCTTGCACTGCCAGCCCAATCCTGAGCATCGCCACCAGCGGCGACGAAGGCTTTGCCATCAGAGTAGACACAAAACATCAAAGTGACATAATTCTCTCCAAAACAAGACTCCGTGAAAAGCCATGCAAAATAGTGTCACACCCGACTTTCTCTACAAGTTCAGGTTTGATCTACGTTGAAGATATCCCAAAGGAGGAAATCGAGGAGTAAATCACTGGACTCGTTCAATACGAAGACTGCGTTGTCGAAGCAAAAATTGCACCAAAGATCACACCAAGAAGAGAGACCACTACAGCCCTAATACTAAAATTCAACTGCCCTACTCCACCTAAATATTTAGACATTCCCTTCTGCACCACCAAAACCAAGAATACACCATTTGAGAGATGTTCGATGCTATGTTATAAATGCCAGAAATACGGACACTATAGAGGAGACTGTAATTTTAAGCAGAGATGCTCATACTGCCTCCCAAGACGACCACGATAAACGGGAAGATCCCCAGTCGTGCCAGTCCGAAGAACCGCACTGTTTTTACTGCAAAATAAACGGACACCCTACCGGACATAGAGATTGCCCAGAGGAGGAAACGGAGAGAGCGATCCTCCAATACCAGTCTCGATGCGCTCTTCCCAGAATGACCCTCCTACCCAGGAGAAGAGACTGGCACCATTCCCCACCCACTTCCTCACAACGTTTAACAAACGTGGTGCAAGCAAAGTTGCCTTTTCAACTAAGTCAATTTATAATGAAGACGTCACTCACCGAACAACTAGGAGAAAAAACAAAAGAAATACAACGACAGGGAAAGGAATATCTGGCCTACGTCGTAGAGCGTGAACAAAGTAACGCTGTACAAAAGATTACCAACATAAACAAACTCAAAGTTACAGTTGAAATACATCCGTCCTTCAACGATACCAAACGAATTATATACACCTCCCGTTACACAACTACAACCAGCCTCAGTGCTTTCGCTGAAGGTCTGGCTGAAGACTACGGAGTTACCGAAGCCCGTCAAGCAACATGGATAAAATCTCGTAACACAAGTTCTACTGCATACCAAACTACCTTCCCAGGACACGACGCACCGGAATTCATAGTAATCCCGGGTGAACAAGGAAGAACCAAAACCTACCTAGTTGCAACATGGCCCCAAAATGTGCAAAAAATGCCTTGAATATGGCCACGTCATCGCATACTGCTAGCCACGTACATCCCAACGTTGTAAGAAGTGCGCTGGCGAGCACGACAGGCAAGACTGCACAGCCCGCTACCTTAAATACTACCACTGCTCATGCTACCATGAGGCAGGCGATCGCGACTGTCAAGTATACATGGACCAAAATGAAATAAATCTCACACAAAATGAACGCAGAGTTATACGGAAACAAGCCATCCAAATCTGGAAAGACGATAACTAAAATCGCCTTAATTATGCCAAAACAGTCAAATGGTCAATCCAACCAAACTCCCCCGACGATAAACGCATCGTCAGGACAACATCGTAACAAGACTCCAGCACTCCTACCTGACTGCAGTGCTTCTTCACTCAGCCCAGCGACTGCCCCTGCACGAGAGATGCACAGTCCTAGAAATAACTTCTGCGGTGCTCAGGAGGACGCCGAGCTGGATACATCCCCCGCAGTTGACCACGCAGCAAGGCTCACTACTATAAAAACGATAAGACAAAGAGGTAAAGAAGCCTCTGATGCCCAGGCACCACTGAGCAAAAAGATCAGTAACAACCCGCAAATATCGGATCACCAGGACAAAAATCCAGAACTACCTCCACCTGTCTCAAACGCGGCTCCATTCGTGGAAAACCACTGAGAGAGACACGACCCCTCGTTAACAAACCCGACTCACGAACACGCGAGACCACTGAACAACCAGTCATCTCATAGCTCACAGTCTACACAACCACCCACGCACAACAAAAAAGCTACCGCAGAATAAGAGCGCACTCGCTCATAAAGCAAACACAAAGAGCACAAACCCTCGTCCTCTCACAAGAGCACTCGCAGCCGCGACCGCAGCAATCACAGCAGACCGCTTTCTCCTGAAGGCGGACACTCCCGTGAACACTCCCGAACGAGAACCCCTCGGCAAACTCAAAAACACGAACACCACGAAAGCTCCAGCAAATCACGCGACCACTTTAGATCATCAAGGTCTGAGTGTGAACAGCCTCCAAATTGAACACCAAAATACTTCAATGGAACTGCCAGGGACTCGGAAACAAGACGAATTACTATTCTTAATCACCCTCCATAAGAGTTTGGTGATAGGCCTCCAAGAGACCAAACTTCAGAATCCCCAATATATCATACACCGCCGCAAAGGCCACACCAACGTGACTGCTCACGACGAAGTGGCTCTTATGATCCACCAAAACGCACCTCTCCTCCCCCTTCCCCTGAGGACAGAACTCCAAGCTATTGCTATAAAGATATGCGTCTCAAGGCCAATAACACTGGTATCCATTTACTCTTCACGAAGCCACGATCTCTCGGAAGCACTAATGATCCAATTGCTAAGCCAACTGCCCTCGCCAATACTCCTTCTTGGAGACTTCAACAGCTATCAAGAAACAGGAGGATGCGTGAAAACAGACCCCGGGGAAGTGATAATGGTTAACACCATAAACACTCACAACCTGGTCTTTCTCAATGACGGAAAACCCACCCGAATCACCCCCGAAAATGAAACTGCTATCGATTTATCCATATGCTCCCCCACTCTGGCACCCCAACTCGATTGGGGAGTTTTGCCTTCAACACACGACAGCGACCACAACCCTGACATCATATCGCTTCTCACCAACCAACCAAGTAACACTGCCCCACAAGAACTTCTATTCAACTACCGGAAAGCCAGCTGGGTGGAATACTCGGAACACATCGCGTGGAACGATATGGATGGCATCCCCGAAAGCATTTAGGAACACGACCTCGTCGCTCCACTATACGAAAAGATTCAAGCTGCAGCCGGGGCAAGCATTCCCCAACATGCCCCTTCAACCTTCTTTCCGAAACCGTGGGGGTGCCAAGAGGTGCAAAAAGCATGAGATTAGCGTGAAAGGCTTTACAACGCCCACATACGTGCACGTTCCTCGTTAACCAAATAGAGTGGAAAAGGGCATCTGCTGGAAATAGAAAACTTCGAATGGAGAAGAAACGTGAAAGCCAAGTTCAGTTAGTAAACATTATTAACCGAAACACCGTCCTGTCCCAAGTGTGTCAAAAAATCCGACGTATCCAGGGAAAACCCGAGCGACCTTTTAACATTCTTTCAGACGAAGGCAGAATTTATTCTTCCCACGCGGAAATCGCAAATAAACTAACTTAGACTTTTAGCCAGATATCACAATCAACAAACTACACGGCCGCTTTCCAACGGGAAAAAGACTTGCGAGAAAGTGAACATCTTGACTTTACTTCTAGAAACGAAGAGGCCTACCGCAAATCTTTCTCCCTCCACGAACTACAGTGCGCCATAGACCATACACGTGAAACTTCACCTGGGCCAGTCCGGGTGCACATCAACATGATCAAGAATCTCCAAGATGGCGCCCGTGAGCACTTATTAAAAGTGTTCAACACTCTGTATTCAAACTCATTTTTTCCCGATCAATATCGGGAATCTATAATCATCCCAATACCCAAACACGAAAAATTCCACGATGACCCACGCCAATACCGCCCATTGTCCTTACCAGCGTCCTCGGGAAGACTATGGAATGAATGATTAACTCACCTCTTGTAGACTACCTTGAGATGCACGCAGGCCTCAACAACATCCAGTGCGGCGGCCGCAAGCGCCGCTCTCCGACGGACCACCTTGTACGACTGGAATCTGACATTAGACGGGCTTTTGTCCGAGGAGAACACGTGGTCTCCATATTCTTCGACGTTGAAAAAGCTTCCGACTCTACATGGAAATACGGAATCATGAAGGATCTCCACCCCAAAGTCCTGCGAGGACACCTAACACATGTTATCCACACATTTCTGCGAAACCGTACCTTCAGGGTCAAAGTCAGCGACACCCTATCACTATCGTATCCTCGAGAAATTGGAGTACCCAAGGGAAGCGTCCTCAGCGTCACTCTTTTTATCCTCAAAATAGACCAGCTAGCCGACATTCTTCCGCGTGATGGAAGACTCCTCTCATCACTAAGTTACAGGCACCCAAGCTTTCTAACGTTTCAACATGAACTCTAGAAATGTCTAAGCCTAGTCGGAAACTGGGTGTCCATAAACGGATTCCGATTTCGCCTTCTAAAACGAAAAGCATGCACTTTACACTTGTACCCGGCTTACATCTGAAACCAGACCTAAAACTGTATAACACACCTCTAGTATACGAAGAATTTATAAAATTCCTGGGCCTCGCGTGGGACCCTAAACTCACATTGCGACCTCACATTGCAGCTCTGGTGACTCGCTTTAAACGGGCAACAGGACCTATACTATCAGTAACATCACTGAAATTCGATACCGACATGGACACCGGCAAGATGTTGTTCAGTGCAATAATACGCTCGCGCATTGACTACGGAGCCGTTGTTTACGGATCAGCCGCTAAAACCACTCACGATATACTCTCGATCATCGTCAACAATGCTTTGCGTATCACAACCGGCGCGTTCCTCTCCAAGCCCATCGAGTCTCTCAACGTGCTAGCTAACGAGCTCCCTCTACCGCTCCGGCGTGACAAACTCTCGCCACAATATTATTTCAAGACTAGAAGCCTTATAAACAACCCAGCACTCGGCGACGTCACCTACATCTCCGAAAAACGCCTATTTGCGGCAACGAAGAATAAATGTCCACCTTTTTCAATACGCGTGGACAACCTACTATCCTCGCTCAGCATCAATCGCATGGCTATCAAGCATTAATTCTCCTATCGATGTTTTCAAATCAATACACCAACGTGGATGATCAGCTCACCGCTGGTCAACCTAGAATTGCGAGTGTACCCCAAAGAAACTACTCCGACAAACACGTATCGCCGAGAATTTTCAAGACTACTTGAGGAGTGTTCGAGAGGAGGAAGCTTCGAGTGAACGTCGGTAGGAGTAAAGTAATGAGATGCTCGAGGATTGTCGATGCAAGCAAATTTAGTGTCACCCTAAATGGAGAGCTCTTGGAGAAAGTTTAGTGTTTTAAGTATCTGGGCTTCCATGTGGAGATAACTGAACTAGTGGAAACTGAAGTAAAGGCGCGAGTGAAGGAGGGATGTAAAGTGTTGGGTGCACTAAAGAGTGTAATGAGCTGTAGGACGTTGGGGATGGAAGCAAAGAGAGGGCTGTATGAGGGTGTTATTGTTCCAACTGTGCTCTACGGAGCTGAGGCTTGGGGGATGAGAGCAAATGAGAGAAGAAGGTTGAATGTTTTCGAGATGAAATGTTTTGAGGAGCATGGCTGGAGTAACGCTGAGACCGGATCACCAACGACGTGATTTGAATCAGAACAGGGATGGTGAAGAAGTCGGAGGACAGAGTGGATTTGCGTGTTTTGAGATGGTTCGGGCACATGGAGAGGATAGATGAAGGGAGATCGGTGAAAAAGGGTGATGAATGCGGAGGCGAGTGGTTGCAGGCCTAGAGGTAGATCGAAGTTTGGGTGGATGGATGGTGTGAAGCAGGCGTTGGGAAGGAGAGACATGAATGTGGAGGTGGCGAGAGAGCTTGCAATGAACAGGCGTGAGTGGAGAATGGTTGTGAATGGTTGATTTTGACGCTGCTCTGATGTGCTTTCCCGCCCTTGGCATCCCGCTGTCGGGATGGTCGTGGGTGGAGGCCCGGCCATTATGACGCGGCGGGGGTAAACCAGTGAAAACTGTCGGGCCCTGCTGCTGACGACGGATCCTCGGACTGCACTCGTGACCCAGAGTGTATGTTTAGGGGGTGCCGGTCGGACCCTTTAGCACAAAAGAGCTAAGTTGTGTGAATGTGAGCGTATGAGGGTGGGAGGTGCGCCTTGCCGCCGGCCACCCCCCTTTCTGGGGGATGCGGCCTAGTGTATGTATCTGTATCTGTATCTGTACTTGAGGAGCAATACTCAGAGCACCGCCATATACACACCGACTGCTCTAAAACAGCGGACGGTGTGGGAGCCGCCGCCGTGTGCGGGGAGACCACACGTTGGGCTACCCCTAGAGGCCTCTGTATTCTCTGCAGAGCTGTACGCACTCGAACTAGCCATCTGTATTGCCAAAACTGACCATCTCCCTAAATACGTTGTATTTTCGTACAGTCTGAGCGCTCTCACTCAGCTGAAAAATCTGCACTATGAACACCCAGTACTTCGTAAATTGCAGCACAACCTATTCACAATGTCCGGAACTTGTCAAGCGATTGAATTCTGCTGGATCCCTGGGCACTTAGGAATAAGAGGCAACGAGCGCGCAAATTGCTTTGCTAAACAGGCGTCTTCCCACCAAGAAAAATTTATTCCCATGCATTACCGAAACTGGTTTCCAATCATCAATTAGCGTATAACATCTCGATGGAACCACTCGTCGCAACAGAGTGGACAGAAAATGTTTGCAGTTAAACCATCCTAAGAGAATGGAACACCAAGTTTTAAAATAGAAGAGACCAAGTGTTTATTAACCGTTTGTGCACGGGACACACGTGGATAATTCACAACCATCTGATGGATGTAGACATGGAACCGAATGCGCCACCATGCCCCTGTTGCCACCAGGTGGCAATCAGTGTGAAACACTTACTTAAGGATTGTAATGCACTCGCAGTAGCTCGACGAGCTTTCATAAGCCCCCCGTGCATCCTGCAACACCTGCTCACAGAAACGGCCTACAGGAGAAAAATAATCTGTTTCGGAAACTATACCAGACTATTTGACTCAGTTTAAAACTACTCTTGTCTGAATCTTCCCCGTTCCTGAGCACACTTTCCTGCTGCGTCCCCATGTGGAAGTTTGAATTCGACCGCGCGCACGTGCAACCCCACAGAACTCACGGATCTTCACGCCCTACGGGGGAGCCTGCAGTGACTTCACGTTGGGGCTCCGGTGGAACACAGATGCAACTACTACTACTACTAAGAAATTTGATAAAGTCTAATTCAATCTACGACACTCAATCTTTATATGGGATCCTAACCAGATCCTCGAGACACGCCGCTTGTTACATTACTCCAATAGGAGAAGGTTCCGTTAAGTGCTACTCGCTTATGCTAATTCGTGAACAAACAATTTATCCAGTTATTTATCTCCCTTCGAATACTGAGAATCGATCTATAAGGGACTTTATCGAGAGTTTTTCTTAAATCAAGGCATATGATAGTGAATGGGTATTTGCCTCTGTAAATTTGGATTATATTATTGGAAAGTAACAGGAGGTTCGTTAGACAGGAACGATTTCGTCTAAAGCCGTGCTTAGAGTCTGACAGCAACATGTTCATTTTTAAATATTTGTAATTTTATCTATTATCAAATTTTCCATTAGCTTACCAATGACTGAGGTGAGACTAATTGATCGGTAATTGCTGAAGTACTTTTTGTCCCCTCTAAATCAACATAAATTGACCTTGGCCTCTTTCCATTGCGAGGGGGCAAGTGCCATTTGTGAGAGACAGGTGGAAAATTTTCGAGACAGAACAGTCGATTTTGTTCTCAGTCTTCTTCACCGCTCCCTACGCGTCAGAGCTTTGTTGGAGATGGACCACGCAATCAAATGTAATCAGTCTCTTTTAATAATCTTATATAAACTTGGACTGGACCTGAAGATTTTAGGACTCTCAATTTATCTATCAATTTTACAGTGCTGAGGTTTCCAATTCGTCATTCCGTTAAGATATCCAGAGGATTGGAACATCCAGATTTTATATCGTAAATAAATGTGTGTTTCCTCCTAATTAAGAAGTTGGCTAAGTTAGTCCAACACAAAGGGAGGGGGGGGGGGGTGGGGGTGAGGCGACCAATTTCTCCGTCACAAGATTGCCGAATCTTTGCCGGGGCTCGAACTCGCGGTATGCAGCCCCAGAGGCTGGTATTGCCGTTAGGTACGTTAACCCATTGGCCCATGGTTTCCCCATTGTAAATACATAACAAAAAAAATGGTTTAGAAGGTTATCATGAAAATTTATACTACTGTTCTAAATTGTTTATTGTATCAGTGTGATAAATAGAACATTACTTCTTTATGGAGAATTTTTTATTATTATACCGAAAAGTTGTTATTTGTTACACTACTTTATCACTAGTTACTGCTGAAGTTTTGTCTGACAATTTTTTTTTTATTAATATGCTAGGAGATATTGTATGATAAAATTTATTCAATGGTCATAAATACCCTTAGAAAAGGGTGACTAACTCAGTATGGGAGGACGATAAAGACCTGTATATCATTCAAACGAAACATTAACAAAAAACGAAATAATGGTCTGTGAAGAGTTTTCTGAATGAATGAACATCTTGAGAAGAGCCTTCCGGTGTCGGAAGAGGTCGAATGGAAAATTGGTCTTCTTCGCGCTTATTTTAATGAGCGCCGGCGACAGCGACGGATGAAGAAGACGGTCCAGGAAGTAGGTTGGTCTCGTTGGGGCGGAGGGCGACACGGCCTCTGAGCATCCCCGGCCACTGATAAACAACTTTTCGTACCTAAATCAAACTCCATAGTGTTTTGTTCGAAACTGATACGCAACACTCGGATAAAGTTACAAGGAAATTAATCTAAATACCAGATCGTGATCAACACTGACTCCAGCTCTTCGTGAGTATTCCTGAGTCCGTCCGGGAAGTGGCACAGCCTCGCCTTGATGGAACAAATCTCCGCGCATAATCTCTGCTTCTTATGAGTGTTCCAATTAATAGCCCATTTGTTGTTGTTTTCAGTCGTGTTTCCTTATTGTTTGTTTGATATTTGACGACCTCCTCAAAGTTTAAGCGGACTTGTGGTTGTTGTAGATTACCGACAAATGGACAGAAATTAAATTTGCGATGTCGACAACGTTCAGAGATGAAACCAACGTTGAAGATATGTTGTTTCCGGTTGATCCCGCTTGCTTGCGTTCGGCCTGACAGAACCATTTAGTTGGTTGAGGAAATCGGGTGGGGTTGACTCGTAGGTTTCGAGGGTCACCGCCTCATCTGACGAGAGCGACTCGGATGAGACAACAGGTTTAAGGACTTCCTGCTGGGGGAGGTGCGATGCTATGGGTCGTCGGTGATGTTGCCCCCTGGCTTCCGGCGACTCCAATGCGCAGGAAGACAGAGGCAGCTCCTCCCAACAAGATCACGCACCTCCGCCCTGCAAACCCTCACACTTAAGTAAAAAAAAAACACTCGTTCCGGGATAAAATCATCAATACTGATCTAATCGCATCAGATTTAAATGTGTGTCGATATGACATGGAAGAAAATGACGTTGTTGGATATTTTATATTAACTGTAATGGTCAACCTACATTCATTTATGACAATGACACCTAATCTCGTTTCAGTTTCGTTTCCAGCGCATATCGCCGGGCTGGAGGCGGCCAAGAGATCCGGAGGAAGCTGCTGCGGTGGACGAATGATTACCTCCTCAGTTATTTGCAGACGGCACCAACACATTAAGGGTATAATTCTCGCCGTCTTTGTTGCATTCTTGCGGAGTCGTGATCATCTGGAAACTGCCGGAACTTATACTTATCTTGACCCGGGGCGCGCTGAGGGAGAACGAGGCTATGTATGCAGCGCAAGGTGGTTACACATTCTCTTTCTCTTGCACTCTTTTTGAACTGGGTAATCTGAAGGATGTCGAGCGTTTTATTAGCATAGTAGATGAATTTATTTCATTTTCTGGTTTAGTGAATAATTTTTTAGTTGTTATACATTTTTTACGAATGGCAGAAAACTGTGTATTCATATTCCTCTCGGCATTTAATTCCCGCGCATAACATTGCCACACACATCAACCTGCTGACCTCCTAGATTTGGGTTTGTCCAAGTAAGGTCTGTAAAGTTGAGGTCACAAGGGCAGCTGCCCATTGCGTTGACCGCTGATCATCACTAAACATATCTCTGGATAGAGCCACGCTGCAGTCCCAAAAAAGTTACGCCCAACGAAAGAGCCAAGGCGGACTCCGCGTGTGCGGCCAGCGGATACGGGAACTTTTTAGCAACATTCTTGTAGCCTGAGATTGCAGCTTGGAGTGTGGGAAGAAAGAGGAGGGCACGGCAGGATGCCAACAATTGACTCTTTTTTTTCCTGCTCTGTTTCGGCGTGGATCAGCGGCCAGGAGAAGAAGCATTAGGGAGGCGGAATTGCGGAGAAGAATTCCTGGTGTTGTGGTTGAAGATTATGGGTAGCAAATTAGAGGACGGAGATGATCATGTGTTAGATCTCTCGTTAATTGAAGTGGTTGCCGATCACGCTACTAATTGTTGATGATGATGGAGCGTGATTGGAAGTCCATGCATTGTTATTTGTTGTCGTCTTCACCATCATGTTACATTACAGTTGTTTCTAATGCCGAAATTAATTTCGAACAGATACAAATGTATTATATAATTATTTATTGTAATTTCATTGTTACATTTAAATTGAAGTTGTCTCCGCGAGGTGTGTCCAATTTAAACGAGAAGGAACCCCCCTTGCAGAATTTCAGCTCTATATTTGCTGCAAGTGTCAACAACTTCATACTGTCCATTTTACAGTAATTATTGTTGATATACGTTTGTAGTTTAGAATAACAAAAAATGAGTAAAATGTGAGCAGGATTGCTCTACTGCATGCATGGGTCCTTTTCATATGTGAGGCAATTATGAATACTTGACTACGGACCAAAGAACGGATGAAATGTTCACTGAAGGATCTTAAACCTGATGCCCCACTGTATGACGTATGCTATGTGTTGGGTTTTAATTTTCCAAAGTGAATATGTGTATATCAATGGGTTGAACATTTGCTAAGCAGAGATCGTTTGTTATTAATTCAATCTTATTTTATAATTTTATTTGTTTGAACGTGTTCTCACAACGAAAACGATTGGCAAACACTTCAGGGTCTGTACACAAAAACATTGTTTACTCAAAATTGCGTCGGATTTGATTATTTCCACCTGTTTTCAACTTTTTATTTATTTGTTTGCAGCGAATATTTATTTGTATATCAGTCGATTAACGATACATTCCGTTCTCTTATATTTTATAATTAATACGTTCTGTATTTTCAAGCATTTCCCGTAATTATTTGTCCGAACAACATTAGTTTATGGAAACGGATTTTCCCCGACATAATATATTTATTGAGCATACGGCAATGATATCAGCACCACGAATACGACCATTGAAAATAATAAGGCTGCTAGAGTCTTGCAACATTAGAAAGGAATATTCAACGTAAAGATTCTCTCTATACTGCAGGAACTTAGAAATGTGATGCAGGACGCGGGAGGGATGGCCCGAAGCCTAGAGGGATGGTCCGGAGCCGGGAGGGATGATCAGGAGCCGAGAAGAATGATCCGGAGCCTAGAGCGATGGTCCGGAGCCGAGAGGGATGGTCCGGAGCCGGGAGGGATGGTCCGGAGCCGAAAGGGATGGACCGGAGCCGAGAGGGATGGTCCGGAGCTGAGAGGAATGGTCCAGAGCCGAGAGGGATGGTCCGGATCCGAGGATGGTCCGGATCCGAGAGGGATGGTTTGGAGCCAGAGGGATGGTCTCCGGAGCCGAGAGGGATAGTCTGGAGCCGAGAGAGATGTTCCGAAGCCGAGAGGGATGGTCCGGAGCGGGAATGGATGGTCCGGAGCAGAAAGGGATGGACCGGAGCCGAGAGGGAAGGTCCGGAGCCGAGAGGAATGGTCCAGAGCCGAGAGGGATGGTCCAGAGCCGAGAGGGATGGTCCGGAGCCGGGAGGAATGGTCCGGAACCGAGAGGGATGTCCGGAGCCGAAAGGGACGGGCCGAAGATTGCAGACAAGGAAAAGAGCCGACAGGAAGCAAGAATCCATGTTTCATTAGGCTTGTTTACGGAATTCAAATTCAGCCACACCACGGAGCCTGCTCTAGTTGCTTCAAAAGTGTATAAGAGCCTAACAATGAACCGCGCTTCTTACGTGATTATATACTGGGCGCCTCTACAGTGCATTTCATGCAAAGTGGGGTGGTAAGGATACTCTAAAGGGTTTAAGGTTGAGATCCGTGTCGTAATTACGTATGAAAGATACGTAAAAACAACATGGATCACAAGTAACAAACGTAACAACATGCAACACGGATCTCTACCTTATAACATCATTGTTGTATCCTGTTTACCGCACTATAAGCAGCAACATAGAGGCACCCAGTTCACTCTCCCACAAAAAGAGGGTTGAGTGTCCTCACGCACCTTTTGGCAGAGTCAAACAGACTCTTATATGCCCTCAGCAGAGGGTGTTACAAAAATTAATAGAAAACAACTGGAGTTCTGTATAAAAAAACATTGATCTTCCTTAGCAGAACAGCATTTATAAAGGCACTGGACATTTTCTGAACAGTTTGCAGCTTGCTCTGGTAGTTTGTAGGGGATGGCCCATCACACCCTCCCCTCTCCCCTTCATACCGGCCAGGCCTCAGCATGCCCCGAGAGGGCGTGGGAAGTCCTCCTCGTGCCCTGGAACTCCGTTTTTATTTCTGCTCTTCTATTGGGAGCTGTTTTTTGAAGCTGCCTCTGGACTCCAACCGCCCCCCTTCCTGGCTGCCCCCCTGGAGCTCAGGAGCAGTTCAGGGGTCAGAACGGCCAGCCGCACGCGCGGAACGGCTGCATGGGCCCAGTGCCCAAGTAAAAGGGCTGCTACACAACAGTCATCAGTAGAAGTGCCGTGCATGGTGATACGGAGATGAAGAGGGGCTTATGGCTGTAACGAATGGTATCCAAGAGACGGTAACATAATGGATGGGCTCATTAGGAATAAAAGAATATCAAAGTATGTACACCGGTGTTAATTTTAATACGAATTTTTCATTAATATTATTGTGTTGACACAATTAATTTACCTTTGATTACATTTAAGTTTGCGCGAGGGCAAGATGATAATGTTCCAGCAGAACATCGGCATTTCGTGACACGGTTATGATGTGCAAAGCCGATATTCATTCAGCGAAAGATAATTGGTCGCCAATACAAAAATTGCAATATTTGTGGTTCTTTTAATTACAACGAAGGTATTTATTTCGTAACATTAAGTGTGTTTAATGTAGCGAGAAGTTACATTACATGTGTGTAATGTGGCGAGAAGTTACATTACATGTGTGTAATGTAGCGAGAAGTTAATTTACATGTGTGTAATGTAGCGAGAAGTTACATTACATGTGTGTAATGTAGCGAGAAGTTACATTAAATGTGTGTAATGTAACGAGAAGTTACATTACATGCGTGTAATGAAGCAAGAAGTTACATTACATGTGTGTAATGTAGCGAGAAGTTACATAACACGTGTGTAATGTAGCGAGAAGTTACATTACATGCGCGTAATGTAGCGAGAAGTTACATTACATGTGTGTAATGTAGCAAGAAGTTACATTACATGTGTGTAATGTAGCGAGAAGTTACATTACATGTTTGTAATGTAGCGAGAAGTAACATTACATGCGTGTAATGTAGCGAGAAGTTACATTACATGTGTGTAATGTAGCAAGAAGTTCCAGTACATGTGTGTAATGTAGCGAGAAGCATAACCCATTTTTGGCTATTGTTTATATGAGTCATAATTATTAAAGGAATTAACATACGTATACGTATATGCTTAATTCCACGTACTGCACGACGTTGATTGACGGATACTGTCCGATCGCTTCGCACATTCTATGAAACGTCTGCTGGAACGTCAGGGAAACATAGGTTCTTTGTTTTTTTTACTTATATGAAATAATTGTCACCTAAACAATATTTATTCGGTCATTATCTTGTAATGCATTAAAGACTTGTGCCTCTGATCATCATCATTCGGTCATTATCTTGTAATGCATTAAAGACTTGTGCCTCTGGTCATCATCATTCGGTCATTATCTTGTAATGCATTAAAGACTTGAACCTCTGATCATCATCATTCGGTCATTATCTTGTAATGCATTAAAGACTTGTGCCTCTGGTCATCATTATTCGGTCATTATCGTGTAATGCATTAAAGACTTGTGCTTCTGATCATCATCAATATTCGGTCATTATCTTGTAATGCATAAAAGACTTGTGCCTCTGATCATCATCATTCGGTCATTATCGTGTAATGCATTAAAGACTTGTGCTTCTGATCATCATCATCATTCGGTCATTATCTTGTAATGCATTAAAGACTTGTGCCTCTGGTCATCATCATTCGGTCATTATCGTGTAATGCATTAAAGACTTG
>SDVV010003823.1:0-20895 GCA_016164225.1 Gammarus roeselii | reverse complement strand
GAACAGCGATACAATCGAAACATTTAAATCACGGCTCGATAAATTCTACCAAAATCGCCGCTAAATAGCTCCCATCTATAGCACTTTCACCAGTATATTCGTGGAAAATGGTGTTCGGCATTGACCCCATATGGTTAAATTAGTGCCAGGACCTGGCACTGGCACGGTAAATAAGGTGCCCGGCATTGGTACCTGCTCGTTGTATTTCGGTTTTCGAGGAATGAAACTGTCAATCTCAGATCAACACCGTGGGTGTTGATCTGGTCGGTGGCTTATCTTCAGGTGCTTATTTGAGTTGTTTCGATAATCATTGTTAAATATTATTTCCATCAACAAACTTTCTCTTTCTCGATCTATTAAAACAGAAAATACACCCACAAGAGACGCTATCTTAGTCGTTCTACTTCAGAACTTACCTCCTTCTATTAAAAGGCAACACAGTTTGGGCCAAAAGGCCTGTTGTTGTCTTCATACACTTGTAAACACTTGTAAACCAAGAGGATAATAATGACATATCTCCTTTCTTATATGAAGAATATTACCCGAGGAGAAACATTCACACTGCAATACCCCGCCTAGTGCACCGCTTGACCACGGTTAAGGCGACGATTGTGGCGTGGTTTCAGGCAACATTTGCCCGACGACTATTCCTCAACCGCATAATCAATCGTTCAGAATTGAACGCCCCATAATACTTTTATCGCCGTCAGATTGATCTTAACTATTCTGGAAGCATACTGCAATCAGCTTAATAACTCTTTTTGCCATACTCAAAATGTTGGATTCTCGATTTATTTTAGCTGTATTGAATCTTAATTTCATGGATGACTACCTCTTAACTTTATGGATGACTACCACTGTTGCAAGATCAAAGAGGATGACAGGAACTCTGTGAAGGTCTCTGTGGCGATGTCCTGTTTACAAATCGTAGTCAGGGCGTGTCACAAAATATTTGGGACTGCAATCTCACACGGCAGTCTGGGGTATCTTACAAAAAGACAGATCCGACACATGGATACAAAATGCTCCAGCAAGCAACACAATCAAATGAGAACCCCGCCAATGTTGACTATCCCTGCTGGACACAAAATGCAAACCGCTGCTTGATGAAAATGAACAAATAACAGTATGTTCTGCAACTGTGATAGGCAGGATTAAAGTCAACAGAATTAATTTTTTTGGTTACTTACGCGCGGTGCACATGCCGGCAAGCACACTCATCCTCAACAAGAGTTTCAAACTAGATTCTCAAAGACGTTCTCGGAATAAAGGTGGAGGCAGGAAAAGAGTCACCTGAAAAAACACAGCTTGCCTTATTAAATATGGAAAGTAGATGATGTAATGTAAAAAAAAACATTCCATGGAAAGCATTCAGCAAATTATCTGTAATCACATACCGGTCGATGGAACCGATATTTGCTCCTCTTAAGATCAACGTACGTTAAGTGACTGTGCACCAACGACAGTTAAAAACTTATTATCTGGTAGATTGTCCAATCTCCTTTTGTCGACGGATTTTCACTGGTACTAGGCTGAGCTGTAAAACAAAATAATTACATATTGAATGGCTATTGTGAGTAGTCCACTTCCTGGCTCAACTAATTACCCGGGGAAAATCCGACAATAAATTCGGACGAAACACACCACGTCAAAACCCCTTAAAGTTAATGACCACTCCATTTTTCCAAAGGGAGAGTGTCATGACCCTCCATTAAAGGTTATACATGCTGATTCATGCGATACAGTGATACAATGCGAATGATTGGAGAAACGGTTTTTCAAAAAATCAGCTCCATGATGTGACATTCCAAAAAACCTTGGTACATTCGAACAATTTTTTTACTGTTTCATGGGAACCATTGCGTGGACAGTAACAGACATGAAGAAAACAACTCCCCTGGAACTTGAGGATGAAGCTACGTCGGCTACAGCAGCGTTCCCTGTTGGTGGTAGGAAGTTATAGCACGGGAGCCTGCTTTTGGTTCAAAGCCCACTTATCTCGCCTCCAATTCAGCCTGTGAGATCCGTGAATTCTGCGCCGCTGTGCCATTAGCTATCAATGCTGAGATTATTATTAAGAAAATAATGACAACTGCTTCGTCACACTGATTGATTAACTAAGCAGGCAAAACACTCTGATACAATTTTAAAGCAATTATCTTGTTGTGGTGAAGGTAGAAGAGGGATAAACAGTTAGCCAAGATGCATCTGAATGGATCTAGCTTGAATGGATGGTGTATTATGGGGCTGATGAAATTACTGTTCTGGTGTCAGGAACTGTACTACATTTCTTTCACTGTGATTCAATAAGCAATAGCTGCAAAAAATGCAACTGCAAATCTTGTTATAAGCATTCTCAGTTTGTTAAACACGAATTTTCATTGGTACTGCAAGGAGTCGTAGGTTTTTCTTAAAATTTGAGGACCTCTTGTAAGACTTTCCTGGCCGCAGCAATTATCATGAAACTATTTACTCCTGTGTAAACCAAATTATTCTCCTGTCAGACTGGAAGCAAAGATATCCCTTTACAAAAAATCTTGACATTGGTAAATTCATAAAGCTACGATACTTCAAACCATTCTTTTCTACATTGCTGAAAGTGTGTTTTAATTCACCTGGTCTACTTGAAGAAAATATTATCTAGCTGTGTGCTGCCCTGCATCTTTATTTATTAAACATTTAGGTTAGGTTGGTTACGAGGGTTCTAGTAGGCCTTGAGTTTTTTGAATAAAGCTTTGAATGATCATCTAAATGCTTAGTACATCTAAAAACTCAATTCGCCCTGGCCCCTGGAATTGAAAATTGTTATTTCTTTGGTGAATTTTACAGTGGATGTGAAGAGTTCGAATTGAGAATCTCAGTTGTCATTTTTTTTTGCCACTATCAACTAATGAAAATTTAAACATCAAGAAAAAATGGTTGTTTTATTAACCAAAATTCACAATCGAAAATATATTTTTAAGCGTCAGCCCACGGTTGTGTTTCCACGCTGCCCTCCGTCTCTCGCCTCAACCGTAATTAATGCAAGTCTGCCTCAGCATACTAATCGCGCCCCTTGCCAATAAAGGCAGCTTATCCGCTCAGACCGTCCCAAGGGCTCAAGGGCACAGGCACGCGGGCGGAGGACAGTGTTCGTTTCTGCAACGACCCCTCAGGGACAGATTGAGCGGTCGTGGTTACACACAACGAGGTTGAGGATAAATGTTGGAGATTGAACTACAACCTGCAAAGATCGAACTGTTACATAAGCGAAAAAAAAACTCTTGCCTCATAATAGGTTGCTTCATAAATGTCATTCAAATGATAGGGCACTGAAGTTAATCGAGTTCAAACGAATAATGAAAATTATTTATTTATTTAATTCAAACAAGTTTTAAAACACGATAGAAGTATTTAGTAGGGGTAGTTATTTTCGATAGGGTCGAATATTGAAGGTGCATTAAGGAATGAAGTCTTTTTGAAATAAATTGCGATACAATCTTGGCACAGTCATCCTCTCTGTTCCAAAACAGGAAAAAACTCTCTACTGTTCATTTACCAAGCTTTTACACTTTTAATAAACATCCGAATTTTCCTTAAAAAAAACTAACGTTTAGCACCAGGAGTATTACTTCATTTTTTCCGGTCTCCGTAAATGAAATAGCAATGCTGCGGGGATCGCTTCATGACGCTCGTTTTCCTCTCAGGGACATTTCTCTTAGCAATTTAATAAGAGTGACGTGCTGATTAGGGAGTGGGAACACTATAGGATCAGACTGTGGGCGGCGTCATCAGGAAGTGGCGTGATGATTAGGGAGTGGGAACCATATGGGATCAGACTGTAAGCAGCGTCATCAGGAAGTGACGTGAAGATTAGGGAGTGGGAACCATATAGGATCAGACTGTAGGCAGCGTCTGTAGGAAGTGACGTGATGATGTGGGAGTGGGAACCATCTACAATTAGACTGTAGGCAGCATCATCAGGAAGTGACGTGATGATGTGGGAGTGAAAACCATCTAGGATCAGACTGTAGGCAGCGTCCGCAGGAATAGCTTTGTAAGAGGGCTGCTGTTTATAATATGGCTCTATACATGCATCTATTCGATCATGGCGAATAATTCTGCGATCATAACAAATGATACTGTCCATAATTCCATTATGTGATATGAAGCGATTTTTTTTTAAATATATTGATAATTGGTTCAACAAATTTTTCCTTTTAGAAAATATAATTTGCACTCAGAATTATTGAAAGATTGGCGCCATCAAGTATAATACAATGAGACGAGAAGTCTTGTATGCCCGCACAACGTTGTTTCAGCAATGCATCACTATACGAACGGCGTTGTGTCGTATTCGACAGAATTTCCGATGCAAGGCCGTATGGTGTTATCCATTCAATTTAAAATTATTTAGGAGGCCTGCACTTTCCTTCGTATTATCAAATATTGAATGATTTTCGTACATCAGTGGAACATTTTATGCATTAATCAAGAAATATGAAAATAACTTAGTTTGGTGTATTATATGAGTTAGTAATTAAAATTTCAGGTTAAAATGATTTGAAATCGACTCGAAAATTTGCATAGTAATGCACAAACAGCTGCTAAATAATTCCCGTATTAGAACCGTTTTTGCGCTGAAAAATACTGAAATAAAATTATATATCAGATGAACATAAAAATACTGCCAGAGTCGTAATTTTTTAATGATTAGGCTAGTTATATTCTACTTGACACTGCTTGAACAGACGTTTTTAAGATACTTATAAGGAGGAGGCTGGATATACACGAAGACAGCTTTGGCCTCACTCTGGAATGTTTACTTACTCTCAAACAGTGAGGTTGTCTTTCAGTGATGAGATTGTGGAGTTGTCATTAAAGACTTGTGGACAGAGCAGGGCACGAGAGGGAGATACTCTTGGAGGTCCAAGAGGAAGATGTAAAGTTGAGTATTTTAAAACTACGCGCAAGTTAAGAAGAAGGATTATAAACCATAGTTCAGTATGTGTGTGACATTGTATCAGAAAAAATACACCAAAGTACTTTCAAGAACAGAAATCCTATTTCGCGTGTTGATTTCAAAATCCTCCCGATGAGATTGTGATTGAATGTACACAGCTATACGGCTGGAGGAAACAGCCTTAAGTTTATACATACTTTAAAACGTTCCATATGCAGGGATGTCGAGAACACAATGAAAAAAATACAATTTTCTTCGAATGTTTGTACCAAGGTCTTTACACATGGCGAAACTTTTGCTGCAAAATTTTAAAATCACAACGTAACGATCTTTTAAACTCAATCCATTGTTGGGTTGAGACGACTATCAAAGGTCAGATGGAAATGCCATTGACACGTTTGAGATACACGACATCACAAAGATACTGTTAACTCATCCCTTATCTCCAATCATCGCATCTGTGTCGGAGCATGTACCCCGCTATCCTTGAACGGGACGAAGCGCCATTGCACCTCCACGACCCGTTATTGGAGGCTCAGTCGGCCACAACTGCTGATTGTGAGCGATACTGGGTGCGGGAAGGGGCTGTAAAGCAGATTGTGTCTTGGGATGGTGTAGATGCGGCTCTTGGGGTTTTGGGAATGAGAATGAGACTACGCCCAAGGGCATTCGAGGGCATTGTGAGCCGCTGTTTGGGGGCACAGGAGGCCGGACGATGGGAAGTATCGAAGAAGGGGGCGAACACTGGGCAGTTTTGTGCCAGCTGAATTAAACAGATCCTTTGTTTTTTTAATGATGTGAGAATAAAATATGAGTTCAAGTGTCGGATAAGATGGTTCTGACTCGATTTTATGTTGTCGTCAGTTGCCACAAAAGAACTGTTATAACATCACATAGTTGATTCGACAGAACACAAATGCAGACGAATTACATCAACTATAGGACGTATGGGCTGAGTCCTCTTACATCGATCGGTGACAAATGGGCAATAAGTTATAGCTCGCAAGTTAACATCTCATTCGAATACCTAACTCGAGATCAAACACGAATTTGCTATCGCTAATAAGTTAGGGAAGTTGATCTTTCGTAAGTTGAAGGGATCAGAGCAGGTGGAAACTACGAGCTCGGTACTATTGAGGGGCAAATGAATTCAGCAGTCAAGTGCGGTACACTTACTTGTGCAGTAAAACATAGCAATAAATGTGTCCTTTTGTAGTAATATCATGACATGTATTATTTAATTGTATTCATGTTCAGTAGGTTACTTTCCTGAACCCCTCGACCACCTTCCCCCTACAACTCCTGAACTCCGTGCAGCCTCCCAGAGTCCATGAGAGCTGTAACGAGTCCATTTGGGATGACTGCGACAAGTGTTTGCTGACGGTTGGGTCGAGGTCTTCGGGATGGGCTCTTGGGTCAACACGAACAGCCAAAGACAATCAGAGGGTACAAGATGGCGTGAACAGACATTTCAACGGTCAGGAATTAATTATATCGGAGTATCAAGTTACGTGACACTTCAATTCGATTTCACATGAATTTTTAATTACAAATTCGTGCTGATTTTATATTTTAGGCTGTTGTTATAGTTTATGCTGATGTTAATTTTGATTACATAGTTCGTGATGGTGTTATATTTTAGGCTGATGTATTTTTTTATTACATAGTTTGTGATGGTGTTATATTCTAGGCTGATGTATTTTTTGAATACATAGTTCGTGATGATGTAATTTTTGATTACATGGTGTGCTGATGTTTCAGTTTAGGTAATTGAACAAATGATTGTATTTTGTAAGTTCTCACCTGGAAAAATATATACTTTGCAGGGTCCAAAATTACAATATCAAATAGCGTTCAGAAATGTAAGATTTTTTTTTCAAACAAAAGTTTGTCCGTTGTTATATGGTTTCGAGTGATCACGGCAATATGCCAATTCTGCTTCACATGTACACGAAATGTAACGGTTCCGGTAAAAAAACTTTTTACAGTAGAATACCAACATTCATGCTGATAATGTTTGTTATATTAGTATTTTTTCCACTTTCCACATAGTTACTATTGTCGCATACCAATTTTTGAAACCCTGGATTTTTCTAAATAAAAAATGTATATCTGCTCTTCTGAGGGAAATGCTGCCGTTCAATGTGATGGAACTCTTTCGAATAAATTCAGTGCCGTTACAGGAAGGATATACCGTAAAATAGTCGTCGTGTCTTTGAGAGATGGCCAGCGGAATTTATCCCGTTTCCCATACGATTCAAATTTTTCACCTGGATGCTGAATTCAGTGTGGGAAATTTTGAGTATAAAATTTCATATTGTGACTTTTGTTCCCTGATTTTTCCGGAAGCCGTTTCTCTCTGTACAATTTGAGCTGATATATTACAGTCCGGTAGATAGAAACATCATATAAATAAGCATGCTTATTGTGCCCGTATGGAAGGTTTATATTTGGCGTTCCTTGTTTATTCTTGTACAACGAAGGACTATTTTCATATTATTGACTGCAAACTCGTTAGTTGAATTAGAAAAGACCAAAGGCGTATTGATTCTCCGTCCTCTTTGCGATGCAACGGCCCCACCACAGCAGGAATAGAAGACTGCAAAGCACAATGCAATAAAAGAGACTAGATCAATCTGTTACTCTCGAGGAATGGCGACTATTTTACCTGGAACAACAAATGACTCAGTCGTTCGGAAATTGGTTTCCCGATCCTTTTAGTATTTTACTTCAAATGTGGCCGACTCGTTTTGACGTAGAATGGAAAACAAAAAGTAGTTTAAAATATCAAGAAATCAACTGCGGTATGTTTCATGAAGATTGCTCTAAAATAGGCGTGCTGTATATAAACGGGATAAATGTTTTTTTTGTGGTAAACATTTCATGCTGATTATTTGTTAGCTGATGCGATCAAATCTGACCGGTATATTATTATCTCTTCAGTAAACCTATATCTTCTGATTTATTTAGTTAACATCAAATGTTTAAACTCATTTGCCAATTTTATATTGATAATCACAAACAAAATTCATAACTCCCAGACTTTTCTCACGATGAATTACAAAAATTCAATTAACAGGCTAATGTTAAAATTGACAGGTCACGAGCAAACTTTGGTACTTCGTAAGTGCCGGAGTTCAATCCTAGGATTTGTATTGTTTTTAGATGAATAAACCAAAATCAGCGAGAAAATTTGCAGGATTTATTCGATAGAAGAGTGGGTTCGACATAACATTGCAAACGATTGCGTCAGTGCGTTCATGCCATCCTAACGAGTTTTTCTTTTTTATACCTCTTTTACATTGCAAGTCCGTGAAACAGCTCACAAAAACGTATTTCATTCTCAGAAAGCCGCTTGTACTTCCATTTCCTGTTTTGAATATCAGTTAAGTTGTGTCAACAAAGTGCAATATGTCCACTTACTGGTAATTTTTACCTTTGCTCTTAACAAAAGCCTAGCCATTTCCTCGGGTAGTTAACGTTTACAAACTGTTATGTTTCATGTTTGCCGAGCCTCAGAGCGTTCTCTGATTGTTGTTTACAAGCCTTTCCGTCGCCTGTTTACCAAGGTTCTGAGTGTCCACTGCATGGGGCTGCACCCAACTCGCTCCCATGATTGATAAGGACCAGTCCGTTGTAATGAGGACAGCAATCTTAACTACTCGCGCCAGGGCTGTGTTTACCCAAGCATTGCTTGTCTCCATAAAGCTGCCTGCTCATTACAAGGCTGAGAAGAAGAGAAACAGGGTAGTCGAGGTATGCATAGGCTGCCTCTAGGAATGTGTTCCGATGCATTATTGTTCTACGTTATTCAGATACAATGTTGAATGCTCTTAAATGTGTTCAGATGCAATATTGTTCTACGTTATTCAGATACAATGTTGAATGCTCTTAAATGTGTTCAGATGCAATATTGTTCTACGTTATTTATATACAATGTTGAATGCTCTTAAATGTGTTCAGATGCAATCTTGTTCTACGTTATTCAGATACAATGTTGAATCCTCTTAAATGTGTTCAGATGCAATATTGTTCTACGTTATTCAGATACAATGTTGAATGCTCTTAAATGTGTTCTGATGCAATATTGTTTTACGTTATTCAAATACAATGTTGAATGCTTCTAAATGTGTTCAAACGCAACATTATTCTACATTATCCAGATACTCTTGATCATGTTTGTTCAATCACAGATCTCTTTTGTTAGAAAATATTGTGTTGAAGGAAGATGAGCTTATTCCCCTAAAAGATCAGGTTCCAAATAACTGAAACGATCGATGGAAGATTGACATTTTACGAGTAAATACCTGCGGGGTCTGACTTCCTGTCAGCTTAGGCTTGGAGGAGGATTGCAGATACAGATCCTGATACAGACACTAGACCGAATCCCCCAGAAAGAGGGGTGGCAAGGCGCACCTTGCTCAATTCTCATGCACTCACACGCAAACAAAAAACAGAGAAAAGAGACAAGTTTAATAATCTGCAGACTGCTGACTATATTGGTGGCCGGGAGCAATATTGCCAACAGCCAATAAACAAAAAAATAATCATCACGTTTTGCTCAAACCGTTTTTCTAGCCAGTCAATGAACATGGATCCGATCACTAGATGGCGGCATCATTTACAAAATTGAATTGAAACTCGCCATACCTTGCGCTTATCCTCAGGTATGATACTATGTATTTTTTTATAAGGCAGCTGTTCGAGACATTGGACGAAACATATTTTTTTATAGCGATTGATTAATCAGCTATCAAATACGACAGCCCAGTGGCTCCTACTTTTTTAAGTATGTTTCGGGAAGGATGAAACCAATCAATCTGTTCCATTTGGTGTGCTTCATTGTCATTGCTAATAATGTCAGAAATCTCGTCATGTGCGGATACCATTTCTCTTTCAGGATTTGCCTACTCGACTATTGTTTATGCACTCGTTAGCCGACTTGGAGCTCGAAAAACAATAACGGACCTTATTTTGCTTTGGGAATAATTCGAGGCATCAATATTTTTCATCCGCTTCCTCGCTGGCATTGCATGGATTTCTGTGACTCAAATTCCAAAAGAAGCTCTCTTTTACTGCGTGATATGGCATCGCTAATCTTGAAATACGACCCTTGCCGTCCAGCAGAAAAGCCGAAAAAGTTTGGTTAATCACCCGTTGATGAAACGCTTCAATGGGGCCATTGTGAGGAAGCCGTTAGGACGGCCATGCCACAAAATGTTGGCAGGAATGAAAAGGTTGGAAAAGACTGGCCGCTCAAGTCAATCGGCCAGATATTTTTTCAAAAAGTGAATACACTCTTGTGAATAACAACATGCAAACGCGGTAAATTCAGCAGACAGATTTGCCAAACCCTCGTTTAAGTTGCAATATTCGATTGGATCTATTCAGTAGTACTCGTTTAAGTTGCAATTATCAATTGGATCTATTCAGTAGTACTCGTTTAAGTTGCAATATTCGATTGGATCTATTCAGTAGTACTCGTTTAAAATGCAATTTTCAATTGGATCTATTCAGTAGTCCTCGTTTAAGTTGCAATTTTCAATTGGATCTATTCAGTAGTCTACATTCTTCTATGAATTACGTCCCCTTCTGTAGGAGTTTTATGATTTAAACCCGCGTCATTTGAATGATAAGAGATTTTGGCGGTATCAACTAATCACTTAATATATTCATTCCTCTTTTATACTAGAGTGACTATCTCATCCAAATTATGATCCTTTAGAAACATTATCATCCGGCTATGTTTCCGTGTATCCAAAAATTTACAACATTGCTGTCAAAACTTCCCCTCGATCTGATCAAAATGTCTGCTGATGTGAAACTGGTGATAACGGCAAACAGAAAAGCGTTTAAAATGAAGCTTGGATAATGCCGCTTCATATGTGAACTTATTTTTTGGTCCCTTAATGACTGTGGTCTCGATATAATATATTTTTCCTAAAATATATTCATTTCCCTTGGATATTGGGCACGTGATATTTCCTCTCTTTGAATTTCCTACCACGCTCGTGATCATTGCTGCAAGGAGACTATTACCACGATGTGTTATCCTTAGTTGAGTATCGTCCATGCATCACATTATTCAACCAGGATGCTCAATGAGAACACATATCCGCATTAGCCTGCAATAAGTTTGAACTCAGGCAATAGTGGAAAAGTATATCCTTTTGATATGAAGGCTGAGATTCTTATTAGACTTCGTTGATTTAGCATTAATCTAATTACGTTCCTATAGTCTGGATGTTTCTCCTTTGCTAGAAAATTAAATTACAATTTAAATGATAAACATAAAAATCATTGAAATCAAAGAAATGAGTGTGTTAGAACATAATTGATTTCTAGCTACAATAAAGTGGTAAAGTCATTGAATACTTTTTCTAGTTATAGCAATCAAATTCATTTAAATCACCGAAGCAGTGCATATTATTCATTTCCATAATTGTAAACTGCTTTCGATAGATATTTCATTTGTAACACGGATACCTGAGATCCCCATGCATAGAAAATTGTATTTTTCATGAGTACAGTAACAAAATCGACGTAGAATTTGTGGAAAAATAAATAGAAAAATTAGTCGTAGAACAACAATTCAAATTACATGAATTAATGACGAGAATCTAAACCCGAATATTGTAAATCAACCCATAAATTACCCTCTCCAGTGCAAAATGAACCACTTATAGCAATCCCTTCCATTGCTTCAATCAAACAGACGATGGAGTTCTATTTCAATTCTTATGTGCGAGAGAACATACCGACAATTTCGTTGGGAGACTAATGTAAATGGACAGTGATTTCACCATCGAAAAAAATTCAGTCAATTCTCATATTGGAAAACAATTCATGAAAAGTGGCAGGCTCATTACCTTGAAAGGAGACTCTCTTGAATGGCATGATTGGTAATCCATTTGCATAAAGTTTCACCTATTTGCCTATATACCCCATTACGTTTTGTTGACGTATGATTGAATCACACTGTCAGAATAAAGCCAAAAAATTAAACAAAGTATTACCTCACATTTTAGCGATTCATGCAGATTGGGTGTAATTTTACTCATGATTGATTTTTTTTTTTCTTTTTTTTTTTGACCTGTATTGCACTACAGTTCAAACAAGTGCACGTAATAGCAAATAAAACCGAAAGTGTTATTATAAGCCAGAATTTTTATGGAAGCGACGATTATCTCATTTCATTCACATTTTACTTTGATTTTTAGTGTCTTCATCCTTCCAACTATTTCAGGCCTGGTTCATCAGTCATCAGAAAAAAAAAATTCAAATACTCTCGGAGTATACCCCGAACGTTTCATTTACTTCTCAAACTGATGCTAACAAAAATACGATTCTCTCAGAAGAGGGATGGCTGACGGCAAGTCGCACAGCCCACTTCTCTCATGCACTACAACACATACTGAAACCTAGCCCATATTCGCTAGAGGGTTCGGCCAGGAGTCCGTACCACACACTTTGGATCATGATTGAGGTCACAGATCATTGTCTTCAACAGGGCCGACAGCTTTCACTGAATTACTAATGCTGCGTCAACAAGATAGCAAATGCGGAAAGTGAATCAGGGCTATGTCAAAACTCATATATTCGTAATCATTCCCCACTCAGAAGACTCCATTGCACGCTCACGCTACCTCCACCATCATTGATACCCCCAACGTCATCTATCCACCCAAACACAGATTTTCCACAAAGCCTACGCCCTCTCCCATCTTCTTTGAACCCACTTTTCCCCACACTCACGTCATCTACTCGCACCCTGTGTATCCAAACCATCACAGAACACAAGAATCTACTTTTTACAAGAACTTACTCACCATTTGCATTCTAATTCAAATATCGTCACCCCGACTGTCCCTCGTGAACAATTCAACTCGAAACTCTTCAATGTTCGTCTCTCGTCCGCTCTCGCCCCCCAGGTCTAAACCCAGTCTGGCACGGTCGAGGCAACTACCTCCAAAACTCCCAATTCATTAACGCAGACCAAAGGAAAAGAGCTTCTACCTCTTCACTAGCTCCTCGCGTTCTCTGTTCCGCAAGCACTCAACACTTTTCTATAACAAACTTAACCACAACCCCCATCAGACTAGAAGACCCTTCCACTCCGTAACATCCGATCACTTAGTAACAACACTACACCAACCGGGGTCAAGCCTTCCTCCACGCCGGCCTTTCTTCTCCTTGACACACCATCTCAAAATCATCCCAACCTTTTAAACTTCGTCTTATAAACATCCGTCAATCTCTGTTTACTTCGTCCGTAAAGCAGTCACGGACAGCCAGTGACCGTAACAATTGGTTACTGCTCCGTTTATATAAAAGTCTATCCTTTTTTCGTTATTGCTGGCCAGGGTGTGAAGTAGTTGATTCAACAATAATTAATGTATCTCACACCTTCTCTATCATAGCATTACACTTAATAAAAGTAAACGCCCATCATTTGTTTCATGCACAGCTCGTTTTCTGATGCGAAACGCATCTTGTACTCAATAATTGATTTACCCAAAACAGCGCAAACAAAGTTTCACCCCGATCAAGTTCAGCGGCCCAATACCATAAATTTCCAACCAGTACTGCAGAAGAATATTATTGTCAAACCTCTCTTGAGAGGCGGGTGGTAACCCTCTGATTAGCCTCTTAAGAATCAGGCTCCAAAATCCTGTTTGTTCTACAACCGTTTTCCGATGTTGACCCTCTTATGGGCGACATGATGACCTAGGTCCCACTACTATTACATTTGTTCATAAGCTTTGAACAATATTACAACTTAATTGACAAGGGCATGTCATGAAGTTCAAACGAACCATCACCTGCAAAGTCGTGCACCTGACGAAAATGTTCATATTGACGTAACTTTCGTTGTGAGGAGTTAATGCTTTAACTTTTTGTCATAAAATATCTTTACGGTGCAATAAGCCCCATGAAATGCAAGCAAATCTCTGACGATGCGATTTGAAGCAATTACTGCATGATTGAGCGTGCAACAAGGAGCGTTATTATTGAGAGGGCTGGTACGAGGCCACGGTTGAGACAATCGAACCTCATCAAAGACATGGTATCAGAGAGACACAAGGTCAGTCATCAAAGTCATGGGGTAACAATAAGCATGTGTTAATGTATGTCAACCGCTACTTCCAGTTGCACATTACAGAACATCATACATAATTGAAACACAGTCTCACCAAGCAAGGGCCAGCACTGTGGAACGGAAAGTTTGCTTCATGAAAAAAAGGACATAATTCAATAACAGGAGCCATAAATCAAACACCTCACAAATCGTCCAAGAATCAATCGTGCTCCTCAAAGATCTTCAATAAATACTTGGTTAAATCTAGAGGAGAGTGAGCTCAATTTCGGGATATAATAGATAGCATGTTCAAATAATATCTTCCCCTCACATTTTCAGGGGGGCGTTCCAACCGTCAACTGGACAATTCATTAGGTTGATAATTACCAGGCTCGCAGGCTAAATGGAACGGATAATGGGATTAGTTAACCAATAATTATTGATGTGGTGTGGGCAACATTGGACGTGGGAATGTTGGCGGCCATCATCATAAAAAGTAAAAAAGTGATGTTAAACATTGTTTATTGCCGAAGAATAGGCAAGTATGCAGAACAATTGCCGATACATCAGTGGATCATCAGTGGATCAATCTTGAATATTTGCCATAGCCTTAACAGCTCGTTCATTAAATTATAATCTATATATTACTTTCCACTTCGTTAACCCTCTTCGGCCCTTTAAACTTTCCTCCAACGTCAATAACACTCCACAGTATTGTGCACACCTTCCGTATTTCCCGTTATCCCTTAGTAGCCTGAATGAACCTCCTTGTTTAGTTTAAGTCACTCTCCCACCACCTCATATATCATCCCGACCCTAAAACCCTCCATCCTCTCCCCACGGCTTATTCTTTACTCCCCACTATCCTCTCTCCACGGTCTATTCATTACAACAAGTCATGCGACCGTGCTGCGACCTTCCAACGCCTGAAGTAACCTTACGACTTTATTCTTGACTAGTCAGCTGTATCGTTCTTTTACCATTGTTTCACCTTCCCTATCTGGGGCTTTGCTCGCTGGCCAAGCTCTTGGCTGGTCTGACTCCACAAGAATATCCACAGATTTGTATTCAAATTAGCTACCAACAGTGGCATCATGGTCAGTGTCGGGATTTGAACACGAGAAACCACAAGGATAATTATCGAAAAAAGGTCGGGAAGCAATCAAATACTTATTTATATCATTAAAAATACTTCTATTGTTCCAATGACTCTCCATGAATTGCGGTTCAATGGAATCTTCAGTGATATATTGTTCGTGCCTGCCATCCGAATAATCGTCCGTGTGAACGTATGAAGAAGAAAAAAATATTATTATTGTTCCTACATACTTCTTTTCCTTCAGCATAGTTTCACAATGTTTTGTGAATGGCACGTTCAAGAGCAACGCTGAATTACTGAGTCGGACCGAAGGCGTTCCAACAGTCGCGTAAACGATCATAAGTTAGACGATCAGGCATTGATCATTATAGTAACGGCAGGCAGGTGATCAATTATGGTTTGGTTGATTCCATTTGAATTTTGATGGAAGTGCAGTTATTGAAATTAAACTGAAATAATTTAATGACTGGAAATAAAAGCCTTACATAATGCATCACTGAATACGGGCGCAATATGGTGAATGGAATCATTATAATTAGAAGGAAATATTTTATTTGAACATAATTTCCAAACAGCTACGTACTGAAAATTCAGACTTTTTGACTCAGATTAATAAATAAATAAAATGGTGAGCTAAGACATAATTGAATTGGATCTAGGATACGCGTTTTGACTGGTATTGAAGAATTGGACCGATCTCATTTCATATTTGATTAAATTTTAATCAAACTGTAAACAAAAGAACAGAGATTGGTCAACTCATGGTATTGCCAAAGCAAATATTGAAAGCTAGTTCAAAATAGTTCCGTTAAAGACTTCTTTGAAATTACTTCGCCAAATAAACATACAGATTGAAAAAGATTTTAAAATTCAACGCAAATTGATGTGTTATCAATCACAACAGCGGTCTCTCAGGTCGGCGGATAACTGTAACAACAGAACAAAACAACCAAGTAGTTCGGTAAGTTTCGAACCAAAATCCAGGAGCGTTTGTCAGATATATAGAACGATACAATACGGTCATGTTTGTCATTTCATCAGAGAGTTAACAATTTTTTTTTGTTGTACAAAGGGAAAATCAAGCATCAACTCCTTGGTTAAGGTTTCATGAACACCCTGACAAATTGGATGAACTGTTTGAGGTTGAAGATGGGGCGGGATTATGTATGTATGGCATGGTGAGCAGACATGACGGATATCATTAATCAGCAAAATATCAAGGAGAAAACAATCCTCTCAGAACAGAACACTCTGGTAAACGACATGCTTTGAAATGTTTCAATCTCTAAATGTAATTGTTTTTTAGACACCTATGTATAACATGTTTTCCAATGAATCAATGAAACAATTTCAAAATACATTACTTTTCGAAGGAGTTATTAATTTGGTCAATAGGTATACCTTTTTTGTTGGACACCATTCCACCATCAAAATTCATGATCGATATGTTCTTAATTCCTACGCAGAGGGTTGGACGGATGTAGGGGTCATGATGTTCTGTTCAACACCCGTCAGAGCTCCACTGGCCCATGCACTGGCTCACTGTCGTGCTCCTTTCAGACCACAGTACAGGGAAACGTCTGCCTACTGAGATAAAAACCGCGAGCCCCGGCTCTTCGCTCCAGAAGATGCCTTTGCCTTGCCTTCCAACGTATCGTAGACCATTCCTTACGACCCAATTATTAAGAACAATAATGATATTCACAATTTCTATACAAATATTTTAAATAGAGTGCTTCAATTATTCAATTGTATAGGGGCTAAGGAAATCAAAATGAATTCTGCAACTAGTGAAATATCAGTTTCAAGTGTGTTGTCGGTGAGTTGTACGGGAGAGCGCTAATCAAGAAAATTTGAGAAATTTCACATGGTGCAATTGTCGATGAACACTGTGGCCTTTGGGTGCGCCGGACAGATTTTTGTCCGTGCGACGAGTCTGTGAGGCGTACCTAGCGAAGGGTATTGATGTATTCTGGGCTTGGAAAAGACCTACGTTAAGGTCGACAGTGAAGCGTATGGAGGGTGCTGCATCTGTGTGGAGTTGACTGAAATTCGTCGAAAGTGGTTCAGAGTTTCTATATCGGCAGCAGGGCATGTGTCAGAGTGGGTAGCGAGGGGATTGCTTGGTTCACAGTGAAAGTGGGATAGAACAGGTTGCTATAGGTCTCCCTGGCTGTTCAATCTCTATATGGAGGAAGTGGTCAGGATGTTGAGCGCAAGTGCAAAGGGTCAAGGTTCAGAGCTGTTCGGATTAAATGGGCAGAGTTGGCAGTTGTATCAGTTACTGTTTACGGATGATACGGCACTAGTGACAGATTCAAAGGAGAAGTTGTGTGCGAGCTAAGTTCGGCGTTTGGAAGTGTTTGTAAAGATAAAACTGTGAGTAAACCTAGGTAAATGTGGAGTAATGAGATGTTTGAGAAATGTTGATGCGAATTGAATCAGTGTTCTCTTAAAGGGAGAGTTATAGAAGGATACTCAGTGATTCAAGAGCCTGGGCTCTCATTTGGGGAGACTGAACTAGTGAAAACTAAGGTGAAGCTGCAAGTGAAGGAAGGGTTGTTAAGTGATGGGTGCACTAAAAAGTGTAATGAGCTGCATAAAGTTGGGTATGGATGCAATGAGAGGGTTGTATGGGCGTGTGGTTGTCCCAACTGCGTTCTGCGGCTCTGAATCGTAGGGGCGAGAGCAGATTTGAGAAGCAGGTATAATATTTTTGAGATTAAAAGTTTGAGCACCGTAGCTGGAGTGACGATGAGAGATAGGATCAATAACGATTTTGTTCGAATTAGGATGAGGGAGATAAGAAAGTTAGAGGCCAAAGTAGATTCCTCGTGTTCTGAGATGTTTCAAGCACATGATGACGATCGATGACGGGGATTGGTGAAAAGTGTGACGAGAGCAAAGGTTAGTGGACAGGAAGCGGGCGTTAGGAGGGAGAGACATAGGTGTGGAGGGAGCAAGAGGGCGTGCAATGGATAGGCGTGAATGGAGAATGGCTGTGAATAGATGAGATTTGACGCTGCCCTGATGTGCGTTCTCGCCCTTGGTGTAACGTTGTTAAACGGGATGGTCGAGGGTGAGAGAGGGTCCGGTTACTATGACGTAGCAGGATACGACCAGTAAACGGACTGGCTCTGCTTTGACACTGATCTCGGACCCCACTCCTTGCCCGAAGTGTGTGCAGCGGGGTCTCCTTGCCGGACTCGTCATCGAAAAAAGAGCTAAGTTTGTTTGCGTCTGAATGTATGAGAGGGGGATGAGATGTACTTTGTCGTCGGCCACTCCATTGATGATGGAATCAAGCTAGTTCCTTATAGCGCCGATGTTGATAGGAACGTTTACTGTAGACCGATTTGAATTATTCCGATTATTCATGTAAAACATCTTCCAGGCCTAAACGCTTCCCCATGGCCACCAAGATGGCCCGATCTTTCTATGCTCGGCTGTTTCCTCTGGAGTGACGTAACGGACCATATACTGGATGATTGCCTGCATCTCTTGAAAAACGAACGAAAGAAGTGAGTGAAGTCATCGCATCGATCAACAATGAATTGCACGTGAAATTTATCGCGAATTTTGCCGTCGTATTAGGTAGTGTACTGCAACTAACGGTCATCCTTATGAAGGATAATTGGGGGGGAAAATGAAATCATAAATATTTTCCTTTCAATTGAGCATCGTTTCCATTTCCTATCTCCAACACAAAAAAAAATTATAGTACTTTTGAAATGTTTCATTGTTTGACCCCCACCCTTAATCGGGGATATTTGAGTCACGTGATTCTGACGTAGTAAGTGAGATCCATCATCACTACTCTGTCTAATCACTGATATCCACTAGGATCAACCCAACAGTTTTTTTATTGTCAGAATAATCATATTATTTAACAATGACATGATTAGATATACCATTACCTTTAAATCCTGTTTAGAAGACTCATGTGAAATTGAAAATAATTTTAGTCCAAGGGGATTCAAATGCATTGTAACGTCGCTACCTGTAAAAGCGAAATACAGTTCACTTTAGGATAAAACTATTCAAATTGAATCCCTTGAATAGGAGAAAATTCGCTCCTCAATATTTTATAATTAACGGTTAAAGAGCGTTAACAATCTGGGTAACATTTTCAGTATAATCCTCAAGCGCTCTCAGGAAAGTAAATAAGCATCACAGATCCCCTTTACTGCAGCCTGAACAAAGCGAACGTGATCGATCTGAGAGAGGCTAAGTGCCAGTGCAACCGTCCGGTAACTAGCAGTTTGCCGTGATTGGTCAGTTACTTATATTTCGACCAATAGCAGTTAACTAAGCACAGGGGCTCTCGCCAGCGCTCGCAAACTTCATTACTGACATCTCTGTGACTGTTTATTCAGCAACCATTACGCACTGATCAGTCGAACTTGGATCACTTTTTGTTAAACGGTGGAATGGCCAATTCCCCAAAACACAAAGTGTTCCATGTAAGTAAGAGGAATTTCAAGCTGTATTTAGAGCAGAACAAACTAATATTTGTCCCAATTCCTCCAGTACCTGAAATAGAAACACTTCTCACAAATCCATCTCCAGCGGTCCTGTCTCTTGGTATACTGGCTAAGTTTGCAGGAGTTTCAAAAGCACCATAATTTTCTTGAGAAAAGTTTCTAAATTTTCTCTCGAGAGGAGCGTATTTCACGTTTTCTAGACCCTCGGCAGTGCATGGGTGGTAACAATTTCTTGAGTATGTCTGTATTGTGCTATCTTATTATCGGAAAAATTGATGAACCCTATAAGAAAGATGGGTATCAAATAGGACGCATGAAATTTAACATCCAACTCTTTGATCATAGATGGACTAGCTTTCCTTCCTTGCATATAGGTGTAAATTGCATATTTAGTGGTTGAATTATACTATTGTGAATAATAAAGCGACAATATAGAATACATTTAAAATAAGATAGACTCTGTTGTCGACTTGCATGACTTCTGCCGTATACGACTAACGAAATTCTCTCTTAATCGTATAAAATCATAAATCACAGTTTTTCATATGACCCCAAATACATATATTTACGTATGGACTAAAATGACAATTTTGCTGTTCAGTACGATGTGCGAATCATGGCAATTGAATGGATGTTATGAGCTGTTTTTCATACATCGAAATCATATACAAGCTCATGATGTCAGGCATGTTGAGCTTCAACACTAATCACAAAATCTCCGCTTCGTTCATTTGATGAAGCGAGAAGTTATTGAAAGAGGAGGAGCAGGAGCGGAGGCTTATGGTAGAACCACTAGTTCCAAATATCCAAGTCCCACCAACACTTCTGTCCAGTCTAGTCATGAATCATTGATATCACTTATACTAATTACCGAGGAAGCGAATGAGTTTACGTTTTTTCAATTATTTGATTACATAATATACCACATTCCATTCAAAAGAGGTTCGTCTCCCCCCACAAACTCCTTTCAATCCCACAGGCATTGGTTGGCCCTAGTACACCAGTTCTCGTCGACGCGGCAATACCGGCAGTGTTCTCCCAAGAGGAAGGAGCACACCAGACTAAAGGCTACATTGCCTCAGACCAAATGGGTTGCGAATGAAATCGACTCGTTAGACCGGCAACCTTGAATTTGTAGGTCTATGCGAGAGAACTAGTGGTTAATACTACTTGGTACTGTATATGCCATAAATAAGGTATTTTCACGTTTTGTTTTCAAAATTCCTGCATGGTGATTGTTGGTTTTCCAGTATGGGTATGCTTATAGCTGTCCTCTAGGTATATATAACAG